>WBMY01015678.1:0-23747 GCA_013397315.1 Donacobius atricapilla
TTGCTGCATATACTTCCAAGACCTTGCATGGTGGAAATTATCTGGGTTTTTATAATCTTCCCAGGAAAGACAAACTGAGATTTCCTGCACTCTCTAAATAATTCTGAGTACAGTCCATTGTAGTAGTGTGGGGAGTGAGTTTTATTTGCCTTTTGATTAAAAAAAAAATCATTAAGCCTAAACATTCACATAACCTACAGGAATTAAATTTTTTTTCTTTTTCTTTTCTTTTTTTTCTGAGACAATTCTACTGAATATTTGAGATGTTAATTGCAAATTTCAGGTTCAAGTTTATCAGTGACCAGATCAAGCCATAATTCAGGTCACAATTTAGGCAGATGAACGAAAATTAAGAACAAGGCCTATAGAAATTTGAATGATGGTGTAATTGCTTAGTACCATAGAAACATAAAATATTCTGAGTCAGGAGGGATCCATCAGGGCCTTTAAGTCCAACTTCTGGCCCTACACAGGACACCTCAAGCCTTTCATAGAGGCTTAGGTTACTGCCAGAATGTTGTTTGCCTACATGGAAGTGTTCCATCCTTAACATATATTCTGTGAATGGAATCAAAGACCCTCGCATGTTAAATGATTTTGAGCAGATAGGAATGAAATAAATTACAGAAGCATATTATTTCATTAAGAGCAATACTGTATTTTTACTAAAATTTAGAGGTGTATCACAAAATCTCATATCTGAGTAGACAGAATTAGTTTTCTAAACTGTGCACATGCCCTTCTAAATGGTGTGCTTGAGGAAAAAAAGATTAATTTCTAATACACCATTATTGATATATTAGCTATTGCTGTCATTATCAATTTACTATTTTGAGTAACCTTTAAGGGTGCAAAGAACTGCAAAGAATTCAGACATTTGATAATTCATATCAATGGATTCCACTTTCTGATGNTAAGTGCTTGAAGCACAGGTTGTTTTATTCAAGCCAGTAAGCTTAATAAAAAGAAATTCTTCCTTTCAGGAAAGGGAATGAAAACTTGAAATAAGAGAACTAAGTTGAACACTCTGGAAAGGAGATAAAAACAGTGATATTGAAAAAACCCAGAAAATTTTGAGTGACTACAACCAAATGGACTGAAATGAAATTAAATGCAGTGAAAAGGACCAAAACTTGCCAGAATTACTCCAATTAAAATCCTGAAATCAGGGAACAAATGTAAGAAAAGAGTGAGGAGAGGAGTTTAAAGAAATTAAATGCTAAAAAAAAGGGGATAATTCCAAAAGCAAGTGAAAACATTAAAAGTGAGTGACAAGAAGTGCAGAGAAATGGACTGAAGCTCACCCAAATAATCCTCATTGAAATCGCAAGATTATGTTAGAGTATGCTAAATCAATTCATTGTGAAATGCTTGATTTTGACTGAAATTTTGTTTGAAGTTTTGCCAGTTCTGGATCTTCAAATGTTTGCCAGTGAAGCTTGTTTTTTGACCTCCCAAGAACTTTTGTCAAGTTCTCTTTTGTGCCACCTCAGGGGAAAGTAGTACCTTAAGCTACTTTTAAATAAACTCACTGTGCAATGACCAGGGATTTACAGCATGTTCTTCTGTAACCTGCCCTGGGTGACCCTGTCTTGGCAGGGGGCTTGGACTAGATGATCTACAGAGGTTCCCTCCAATCCTAACAATTATGTGATTCTGTGAAGTCCTCACTGAAGGGCAGACCAATTAATCCAAAGGGCAAACAGAGTGCTCTCATCCAATTCAAGAATAATGGAGTTGTGCAACTAATGATATATAAGGGAAAAACTCACAGGTCAGATAAACAAATAGCTGAAGTTAAGATAACATCAAAACTGTCTGACAGATTTTTTTAGTACTTCAGAGCTTTAAACGTGGACCAATATTTTTGACTAAAAAGCCCAGCTTTACAGTAATTATTATGTGTCCGCATGAAATCTGATTTTAAGGATACATTTTAACTGCATCTAACTGAGAAGATATGTAGTTTACCATCGAGTCTACATAGCATGACCATACCTCCAAATTATGGTGAAAACAAGATAGTAAAAATACTTTTTTTGAAAAAGAGGCAAGCATTTAAAAAATATATATAATATATTGTTCATGCTGTACCTTGTTAATACTGATTTACCCTAATACTTAGGATTTATCTTTTTTGGTTTCATTTCAGGCTTCCAAACACTTTAAAGAGCACTCAACTTCAAGTTCCCAGGTAAAACAAGCCTTGGGTTATTATTTTGTTTTAATAGTTACTTGTAAAGAAAATTATTAACAAAAACATAGAAAAAGCCGCATAGCACAAGCTTCAGGCCCAGAAATACCATGTTTTATTCTCAATCCCTGAGTCCCATAGGCATAGAGGTTATTTTCAAACCTAAATTTTTGTAGTGTTAGTGATTGACTTTTTTCTTTCACAGCTCTCTTCAAGACTCTCTTGACACTCAACTACAGCAACAGATTTTTTAAAAAGAAGAGAAAGCCTGGAAGTCAGCACTGACAGTCAATCATTAAATGTGATTTTTGTTTCCTTTCATCAGGCAGAGAACCAATAAGTCATCTATAAAACCGAAACCATGAGATCTCTTATACTCCATTTATACAACCTATGCACACATCAGTTAGGGCCTAGTGACATAAATAGGTTTGTAGAAGCCTGTAAAACTTTATAAAATAAACACTAGGGCAAAGAATGTGTATAGAGATCATTATGGAGCTTTTAGAAAGGGAAGAAAATTTTATTGTATTTTGCAGCACTCAAAACTTAGTTGAGAAGTGAAAAAGTCCTTGGAATAAAATCCCTGTTCTTTTTGAAAAAATGCTGGTGTTTTTTGCATTTTTGCAACCTTACCTTTTTGAATTTATGGGACTTGTTGGACAGTACTGCTAATTATTTTCCTATCAGAGGCTTCTGCACTCTACCTGACAGAATTGTAATGAGTTCACACATGAAAATGGTACTTGGGTGTGACAAGGGCAGAGGTAGAAAATATAACACAAATGTCCAAAGACCCAGTTCATATAATGGAAAAGACTTAAAGATTGATTCCATCAACACAAAGCAAAGCCCATAAAACCCTGTCTGGATGAAAGGCTTGAACTGTCCCACTTTACAGTGGTCATCCTGGGAATGCGTCCAAAACAAGGAATACAGCTTCACACACTACCTTTATCAATACTTAGGGATTCAAGTGCAGAGAAGTTTCATAACCAATACTCACTTCACTTTTACTGACACTCTTCCATGGTATAATTTCCTCTTTACCCTATTCTACGTGTTGTACAACTACTTTGACTTGGAGGATTTTCAGAATTGAAAAATCAAGAAGCCTGAGTTTTTCCACAAGTAGCTGGAGGAAGGAAAGGCAGAGACATGCAAAAGAAATGCTATTTTTCAAAACCAGAAGAAAGGTTGCAGAAAATAATGCATATAATCATCTCAACTGATTGACCTCTTGCTAGCACTGTACATTTCATTGGCTGACTTGGTCAATGCCTGCTTTGCTTAAGACAGATGTTCAGGAGACACATGATCAGGCAGGCCCCACTCAAGAGAAAGGCAGAGTGAACTGCTGCTTTTAGCACAGGGCAGCATGTACAGAGATGCTTCTTATTAGGCCACTTGCAGAAGTGAACCCACATTAAAGCATGGGAAAGTTTCATCAGAACAGAAAATAGCCAGCACTCCTGAATTCAGATAAATTCATTTGCATTTTAGTCGATTTAGTAAGAGAGAATAGACAGAGAATTAAGTAACTGATGCTGGAAGATTAGCTGACTTTTTCATTCTCCAAATGGCATGAATTTGGGGAACACATCTAAGCCTGAAAAATGGGCACTTTGCTGAATGTCATACACACATTTTTATAGCACCTAATACCCAGGAAAACAGCCATGCTAGCAGGTCAGATGGCTTTGCAGTAAGAGGAGTCATACCTCATTATGGAAAGAGGCCCCAGATACCTCTCAGGTGTGATTCCTTCTTTTGGTTGGTCTGGAGGGATAGTATGGTCTTTAGTTGTCTCTTAAGCATGATGACAATCTGGTTCAATAAAGCTTTTCACAGAAATCAGTTCCTTTTTATATCCCAGTGTACTTGTATTGGCTGTGATAGAGTTAATTTTCTTCATAGTAGCTTGTATGAAGCTATGTTCTGCATTTATGCTGAAATTAGTGTTGATAATAAAATTTTTATTACTGCTGAACAGTGCCCATACAGTGCAAGGACTGCATATCTTGAAACAAGATGCTATTTACTCCAAACAGAACTGCAATGAGCTCATCACAACAGATAAAAACCTTGTTCAAGAGTTGTTTGTATAAGTCAATCTATCATAAAACAATTAAACTTCAAGACAGCAAAAATATTTGTTGCCCAAAAGATAAAAAGACAAAATATGTTTGTCTTCTGCAGATGTAATTCCACAATCCTTCTCCACTATCCTGTAAATTAAGTCTTTTCCATGAAACATATGGGAATTCCTGTGTGTCCTATTCGTCTTCCTTCTTTCAACTACTAATTTCTGATTCAACCTCTGAAAATATATGCCTGAGTGATTTCTGCAAGGGCCCATCCATGAATCAGTACTCTAAGACTTCTGGTCTATGCAATTGTCTCCATTATCAACTTTTGTTGCTGTATCTTTGACTAGAATGTAATAATTTTCCTGTCTTTTAACCTCTTTTTTTATACTGACTAGTCATAAATCAGATATTCTAACAATAGTCCTTACATCCTTCTGATCTTCGAACTAATTTGAAAAATGTACACTATTCCATGAAGATTAACATTTTTTGTCATTTGGTTGGAACATTATTATTATTTGTTGGCAAAACAGTAACAGTCAAAAAGACGCAATTGACATTTTTACTTTAGTCTTTAACACCCAATTCATATGACTGATATTTGTAAGATATCAAAGATATTTTTTCTTGTGCCCAATGGGTCTATTTACAGAAAGCAGTCATATTTTCTCTTTCTACACAAACTGTAACTAAGTGACAGTGGTCAATTAGGGTAGATTTTGAGTTGCTCCTAGAAAGTCATTGTCAGATTGGATGTGAGTGACAGCACTTCAGTTTCTAATGTGACAGACATCTACAGATGAATCCACAGTGATTTTAGCAGATCAGTTTTAGCTTACTGTTGTGGTATAGGTGTGGTACTCCCCAGTTTAGTGCTCCCACTGCCATTTTCCCTTCCCCTCCAGCTAGAAGCACAAAAGGTAGAGAACATGGGTTGAGATAAGACAAATTTACTGGAAACAGCAATGAGATAAGAAAATAACAGCAACAATACTGATATCAAAAGTATACAAAAAGGGTGTGTTTTCTATGCAAAATACTCATCAGGCCTGGGACAATGAAACACTAGCAGAGAGAGCCTATACCCATGACACTTTTCCAGCTCTCAAAAGGAACGCCCTTTCTTCCAGGAAGCAAGAATGAGATTCCCCCACACCTGGTGATGACCTAAGATGGTATGGAATAACAGTAGGTTCCTGGCCATTCCCACAGGATTCCAGGCTCTGAACTCTCATTACTGCTTTGAAAAACTAACCCTGTCCATGGCTGAAAACAAGACACATATGCAAGAACACTCTTTTATTCTTTTTTATTGTCCTAGGGTGACTGATGCTTGTATCCCCAATCATCTCTTCAGTTTCTGCTGGATATTGAAGTCTGATTCTTTTAAGACTGATTCTGGGGGTGAAGGGGAAGTGAAGAAGTGCAGAGTCTGTTATCAGAGACTGCACTTGCTCCCCTGCATCCTTCTCCTGGACTGTGTTGTCTGCAGTGGACAGTGGAAGAGAGCTCTCTTTTGTTTTTTAGTTAGTTTTTAGCTAGCTGAGGCAGAAAAGTTCCCCGGACTGTGTTTTTTTCTTTCTCTGGGAACTTTTTTGAACCTGCTCTGGACTGAAAATCCAGAAGAGCACCAGGAGCTCACAGCTGTGGCCTGGCCTGGGCCATGGCATTTTCCAGCGCCGGAGGGAGTGGTAATAGACAGAGTGAGCTGAGCCACAACCCTTCCCCAGAAGGGACTTTCTGAATTTGTCATCTCTTTGGAGCAGCAAGAGGTTTCGTTGTTTAGTATTGTTCATTTTTTTTTTGTGCTGGGGAGTGTTTTGCCTGTTGAATAAACAGGGTTTTATTCCATTTCTCTCTGAGGAAATCTTTTTCACCAGCTTGGGGATGGGCTGCTTGAATTTGCTTTCTGGAGGAACCACTTTGGAGGTTTTCTCCCAAATTCTCCCTAAACCAGGACACATACTGGTTCACTCAAGCTGGATTATAGAGACAGCAACCAGTTCACATAGGCAGGATTTACCATCCAAATTGCTACAAGGTACTCCATGTTATGTCAATACATTTTGAGGGTTTTGTTGAATCTCTAAACAATTACTTGCACTTTTCCTGAGAATCTTTTGGGACACTCAGTGGAGTGAACATACAAGAAAACCTGACGCTTTTTTGCCTCAGTTATTTTTAATGGTTATTCATCTAGGAAAGACCACAGATTGAAAACATCTTTCAATGTTGAATTGAAAAATTCATTATGAATTTTCCTTATTGCTGGCATTATCAAGTCTGAACATGGACCTCAGTGGTCCTGAGGGAATAAGTATTCTTGCCTTATTGAAGCTGCCACATACCTGCTCCTGAGTTAAGCTCAGAAACGCATCTACAGCAGTACTGAAACAAAGAGTACATAACTATACAGAAAAGCTGAGAGTGGTCATCAGCTTTTACATGGAAGGAAAATTTCACCACAGAAACCAGTAGATTTCTATAAAACAAGACAGATTTTGGTATTCTTAATATCACTTAACTGAAGTGCTACCTTGAAGATGCAAAGGAAGACAAAGAACAGGTGTATCCTATAAGGACACTTGAGGAATCACAATTTCTCCAATTACATAGGTACAAGGCAAAATACATTGAATATTGTGTTCAGTTTTTGGCCTCTTACCACAAGATATTAAGGTGCTGGAGTGCACCCAGAAAAGGGCAACAAATATGGTAAAGGGTCTGGAGGACAAGTCTGATGAGAAGTGGATGAGGGAGCTGCAGATGGGACCTTATCATTGTCTACAACTACTAGAAAGGATGCTATGAAAAGAGCTGAAGGTAGTCTCCTCTCTCAGGTAACAAGTGATTGGATGAGAGGTTATGGCATCAAGCTATGCCAGAGGAGGTTTAGGTTGATCATTAGGAAAAATTTCTTCACTAAAAATGTTGTCAAGGTCTGGAACAGGCTGCCCATGGAAGTAAATGAATCATCATCCCTGAAGGTATGTAAAAACATGTGGATGTGGCACTTAGAGAAATGATTTAGTATTGGTCTTGGCAGTGCTGGATCTACAGTCAGATTTTATGATCTTAAAGGTCTTCTCCAGCTTAAAGGATTTTATGGGATAAAGCACATGTGTAATGCTCAGTTCACATTTGCCCATGCACTGATGAAATTACAGAAGCACTGTGAAGCTAGGAAAAAATCGATGTTTTGCTTGTTCAGTCAATCTCAAGTAGCGAGGCATTTTTTGCCAGGTATATTTTAACTGAAGAGCAGATGGGTACATGCACTAGAATTATGGTCTGGAGCTGAAATGCACTTTCAGAGCATAGCTCCACAGCCATTTATCCATTAGCACATCAAGGTTCCACTGTGCCTTGATGTGCACTGTGATACATGTGCCGTGGAACCCTTGAAAAGAATAAACATTCTTGGTACCCGTTGATTGTTGAAAAATATGTTCAACTAATTGTGCTGCACTGTTAACTAACACAGACTCTTTAGCAGCCAGTCTTGAGCAGAGACACGTAATAGCAGAATGTAATCAGCACTGCTTACACAGTCAGGTGGCGTCTAGGGATCAATAAAGATTCCTGTCTGCAGATGTGAACAGAAAGCTGGCTTAACCTAGGTCAAAATCCCCCAAACTCACAAAGATACAGAAGTTTTACAGGCAGCTGAAATATATTAAATTACAGCAGCAGAATGGCAGTCCTTTTTCTAAGTTATTTGTAGAGTCAGTGCCTCAAGAGTGCGACAGATGGTATTCATGTTCCAGCATACAATCCCTACACATTTGGAAGGGAAATACTGAAAGAAGCTCTCTGTAACACCTGCAGTGCTTGCCATCCTAAGACAGTGTGCTCCTGATGGCCCTGCACACCTGTACTATGACAGCTGACAGCGTCAGTCAAACAGCTTGCCTCCAAGCCCAAGAGTTTGGGGTAGAGGTGGAGGAAGACAAACTTGTAGAAGTGATTTATTGGATGGAGAGACAGTGAAGGCTGCACGTTGATACTGCAGCTCTGGCAATGGGCATCAACTCTTTCAAGTTTACAAGAACTCTTTCAAGGAGTTCTTTCCTCCCAAGTTCTATGTATGGAACAGCTTGTTCCTCGTCCTAGCCTTTTGTTTTCTGCTCTTCAGCATAAACCAGCTTACTTTGCAAATTATTTGAGAAGATGAGGTATGCCCAAATTTAGAACTGGGTGAATGCAGTATGGTTACGGCTGGCTTGAAACAATTGTCTCTGAGACAGTGAAGCCAAAATTCAGCTTATCAATTTAAATTCAAATAATCAAAGAACAAGATAATTGTCCCTTAGTTGTCCTTAGGTATCTTAACAGGGTACCAAAGTTCCATGTATTACAGAAAACTTAGAAGCCTTTAGACTGTTCAGAAACTGATATAAAATAATCTTTAGGAAACACCAAAAGGAGAAGAATGCTTTGTTCCCACTTGTGTATGCAAGGGGGTCTCCTACTGTGCAAGCATTTGATTGCACAGATAAAAGCTAGTTTGCTGAAACTAGCTCTATGAGCAATTTGAAAGGGAAGTGATCTACAATTTAAAGACAGAGAAAGGAACATATATATATCTGCCCTAAAAGTGCTTACTTGTACAGAAACTTGTAGGCTGCATTTTGTTTGCAGATGTTACTATGAATACGACATCAAGCAGCCCCTCTAGGTACATTAGGATGCTAAACCACCAAAGAAACTCAGAGGAATGTACAGGGTTGAGAAAAACCTGCAGGGCATGGTAGAAAGAAACTTCACTGCAAAATTAATGAATAGACTTTCATTAAAATGTATTGGTATGCAGTCAAAGTAATAGCTCGTATATAGTGAAAGTGATCTCTAAAACAAGGGCGAAATAAATATGCTTTACCCCAAATGGAACAACATATAGAAAACAGTCTGTTATTCCTTCTTTCTCCTCCCATCCTGGTCAGTTTTAAGAAATTGAGAAGCAACTGTACAAAAACTACAAACAAGTCCTAATCCCGCACACTTTCTTAAAAGTCATGCATATTCTGGTATTTGAAATATTCTCCTGGGATCCTGAGCTGAATAATATTAGGTAAAGGGGAAAAAAATCTGATCTTCCACACTGTACAAGAAAACGAATAAAAAAACAGAACAAAAACAAACAAACAAAACCAAAACCAACAAAAAACCCACCAAGAACAAAACCCCACAAAAAACACCAAACAAACAAAAAACCCCCCAGAAATTACAGAAAAAAAAAAAAAAAGGAGAAGCTGACTTTTGTTAATAGCATAATTCTTTTTAAAGACATGTCATAGGGACTTCTTTTCTAAGGGTCTTTTTGGTGCATAAATCCTCAGCAGTGGCTCCATAGTATCAAAGGCAGCTGAGTGCAGTCTAGGCTGAAGAAACCCTCTCCTCAGCATTCCCACTGGGCTGGCAGCTTCCTGCTCAGCATTCTCACTTCAAGTAAGCTGCCGAGATTTAAGGAGCACTTACAGTGCTCTCCAGTTTCCCTACATATGAAAATCAGGTACTAGGCTTCTAGAACTTGTTCCAGTCAGCTATGAAGCACTTGCAGTAAAGCCTGTGTCGCACTTCCACTGCCCTAGCACAGCCAGTATAGAGGGGAAAACCTTGCTTGTCATCTGACAGCAATTACATTGCAGAGCAAGTTGAGAAGGTGCTACACCTTCCCTGACAGCAACCAATACCATTGAACAGTCACACTCAGCAGGCCTCCTCAAGTTCTTTCCTCACAGACTAGCAAAAAAAGCCATCCAGCAATCCAGCAGTTTCTCCCTGCTCCAGCTTTTGAGCAGGTTTTAACCCTCTGGCCTTCTGGCTGGATTTCAGCCAACTCTTCCAAGTCAAGTACACCAAAATCCTCAGTAAAACCATGAGGAGTGAGGTGACTACCTGAAACAAGGAGAGAGAAAAAAAGCATCAAGACTGACATCCCAGAACTGAGACGGCAGAAATATAAGGCTAGAGAATAGGGGGAAGTGTCTTTGGTAGACATGTGAGTGACTAAAAGGATTTACAGGAACAAGCTGATTGCTTTCTCCCCTAATTCCATAATGAAAGAAGGTTGACTGGCTCATGTTAGGTTTCTAAATGGAGACAGAATACTCCTGTAACGTATTAAAAAATTCTCAACAATTACTGATCATCATCTTTTTATATTTGCCCTTAAATTTCACCTTACCTGTGTACTGCTTTCATCATGTATATTTTTTCTCTCCAGTTGTTTTATAGGGTTTCCAATTATATTCACTTCTTCTGTCTCAAGCAATGGAACCTCAGTGATGGAATATTGAAGTGAGCAACAGTAAGTTACAGCAGATTTCAACTGTGTTGCTGTCAGGGGAAGAATTTGCTAGATGATTGCCCCTCAGTGCAGAAAATAGTTGTACCTATAGTTGTATGGAACCAGGAGTGGTCATAGAACGCAAATTCTATTTACTTTGATGTATGAGTTTTTGGAAATGCCTTTGATATTTTGGTTTCTGGTCATAAATAATGTGTGTTTTGGTACTTTTTTCTTAATAGCTGTATAGTATATATATTGAGATGATATGCTGACCTTCAATTTAATTTTATTCAAATTTCAGACAGAAATTTCTTTTTCTGAAGAAAACTAGGAAATACATTCAGGTCAGGAGTCTTTGTTACAGAGGCTGGGACCCTGAATACCATTTTATTCCCATAATAATTTCTAAAATAGACTGGAGAAAATGACAGTAACTTTAATGACTTATTGTATTATTATAATACAAATTATAATAGCACATCACAACTTATTGTGTTATTTCTAACAGTAGAAAATATATGTTCTTTGAGAAAAAAAAAAGTATTTTCTTTGGAAACAGCTGAGATGAAGAATCTTTTCTTTGAAAGATTGCCAAAGTAGCTCTGCTACAGCAGCAAGCGCATTTGCTGACAGAAACTGGAAGCTTAGATCTGCAACGTGTTTTCCAAATGCCAGCCTGTTATTCCCTTAGGAGAAGAATTAAAAGTAGTTCTGGGAACAGCATGGGGAAAAAACAAGCAAGATTTTTTTACAAAGTTCTGCGCTAGTATCCTACAACACAGTATTTTAGAGCTTTGTACCAGAGGGTAATTACAATCTGTTACTACTGTTAACTCTTAAGGGTGGAAATACTCAGAAGAAATATGCGATATTAAAACTAGGTATTCCGCTTTCAGTTCTCATGACATAGAGCAGTCTGCAGTACTTAATTTTAAGTCTAATGTTAATTTTAAGACTAATTAAAAGTCTAATTTTAATTGTACATGAATTTCAGGCCAATAAGATGTGCCTCATCAGCCTTACGTGCCGAAGTTTAGTACAGAGTTACAAAGATGGTAGAGTAGCAACAGCAAGGCTGTGATAATTCCTTCTGAAGCTGAAGAAATTGCGGTAAAATTAACTTTTCATTTCAATCGATCCCTATCTCACATGTTTAGATGCCGCTAAGAGGAGGACGACTGACTGCCAATAATTTGACTGAAACTATCAACAGTACTTAGAAGCAAATGGCAAACTCCCCAGCTATCCAAGATACAACAGCATTTGTAAGAAAACAACTAAAAAGCTCTGTTTCCCTGTAACTAACATAGCTACCATAAACAATTAGGGGTCACTGCAACACCAACATAGAAGCAGAAAAACTATAAGATTCATTTTGAAAACGTGGGAACACAGCACTCTGACTCAAGCACGTTTGAATTACTTGAAGTACTGCATATCTGTATCCTTTTTTAAAAGTACTGATGAACAGTTTGATGAAGTCAAAATTTTAACACATTCTAGTGAAATATCAGCCCATGCTTTTCACAAGACTTATTTTGGCTATTCACTAATCTTTCAGAAAATTGCCTATATTGGTCACAATTCCTCAGGTTTAACTTTACCTAAAAAAACCCCAAGAAAAGGCTTAATAATTTGAAATTTTATCTCCCTTTAAGTCAGCTGCTACACAAATGTAAACTACATGTTAATAACAGTTGTGAATTTTGACCCAATTTTATGATCATTATTTAGATAAAAAAAATAAGAACACTAAGAGAGTTGAAAATTATGGTGTGTTGCAAGCCACCTGAACCTGTCAGATGAACAATACAGCCTTATTGGAGGTCACGAATTACAATGGAGTGGTTCAGCAGAGCAAAGAACTTCCTGCATTCAACAAGTTTAGTCTGGGTCTGACTGTAATCTTAGTCCCTTGAATTAGAATCACAGAATCACAGAACCACAGGACTACAGAATCAGCTGAGTTGGAAGGGACCCATGAGGATCATGGAGTCCAGCTCTTGGCCCTGCACTGGGCACTCCCCAAGAGTCACATCATATGGCCGAAAGTATTGTCCAAACACTTCTTTAACTCTGCAGTCTTGCTACTATGACCACTTCCCTGGGGAATCTGTTCCAGTGCCCAACCATTCCCTGGGTGAAGAACCCTTTTCTAATATCCAACCTAAACTTCCCTTGCCACAACTTCAGGTCATTCCCTCAGGTCCGGTCACCAGAAAGGAGAGATCTGTGTCTGCCCCTCTTCTTCACCTTATGAGGAAGCTGCAGTCTATGATGAGGTCTCCCCTCACTCTCCTCCAGACTGAACAGACCAAGTGATCTCAGACACTCCTCATGCAGCTTCCTCTCAAGGCCCTTCAACATCTTCCTTGCCCTCTTTTGGACACTCTCTATTAGTTTAATATCTTTCTCATATTGTGGTGCCCAAAACAATATTCAAGGTGAGGCTACATCAGTTCAGAGCAGAGAGAAGGTGAATTCATGGAGATTATTTTCAGATTTGCTTTAAGAACCTGTTAAAAACTCCAGCAAACATTACCCCTCCAAACACTATTTCTGTTACAAGCTGCACACTGCCAAAGGACACAGCTTGAATTTGCACCATAATGACCCTAACTTTCCTAAGAAACCACACTTCCATGTGGGTAATCGAAGGGCAGTCATCTTAGGTTCTGTCTCTCAAGCTGTACTTTAATGACCCTATCACTATCCTCAAAGGACATGGATATAATGAGAAATTCCTTTCTTTTTTCATAGCAACTCTTCACCAAGATGAGCAATAGTATCTTCCACAAAGCATAGCCATTATGTCTTACATTACCATCATTATATGTTCTGAATTATCCCATCATATGTGTTAGGGTTTGATTTCTAATCCATATGTGTTACGATTCAGTTATTAAAATATTAAGAGAGATGCCTCTGCCCAAATTAAGGTACCAAAAAGAACATATGCTGAATATACATAGCAACCTTTTGTGTAAACCAAAGCAACATTTGCTTCACACCCTGCAGCAAATGGATTTATTTATAGCATAGAGCTTCTTTGGATCAATTGAACTTTGAACAATAATGCAACATGTACATTGAAAAAAGATACCAGTTAGACAAAAAATAGAGTATTAACAGAAACTAATGGTAATGCTGGATTAACTTTAGAGGTTTTACTTACATGCTGAGAATTCTTTAGAAGATTTCTATTAGCGCTAATGTCTCCACAATCACCTAAGAAAATGATTTCTTTCAAATAATAATTAAAAAATGCTGTGGAATTGAGTTTCATTTATTTAATCTTACTCTATTGAAAAGAGCAAGAAGTCTCACCTTTAAACTCACAGAACAAAAGTAGATTCACATCACCTTCTTGATAAATGCCATGTAAATTGCAGTATTTTCAACTGGGACATTGTAATTTAATGACCTTTCAGTCATGAATAACCAGAACACTTAGTACCTTACAATAGCTGCAGAGAAATTAAAAACATTCAAACATTAAAAAAAAATAAAAATTGTAGACTTTCAGTAGGGAATTCAGAAGTTCTTGAGGCATCTTATTGGAAATTCTATAGAATGATCTTATGTAAGAAAAATGAGTGAGACGTGCAGTGGTTTAGTAACATGTTTGGGGGTATGTTTAGGCAGCAATAAATAAAGGTTTCTACTATTTATGTCTTTTGCTACAATATTCCTCCTTGTTCCTCTTCTACTGCCTATTTACAGATTATTCTTTTATGTAACAGTAAGTACAGTTTATATTTTCATTAACAACCATATGTGTTACCATATATCACTATGCACCATTTCTTTAGCTATGAAATACAGAATGCACTGTGATATAATGCACCAAAGTAAACATGTAAAAGTTACAAATAGTATGATAATATATTTTTGACTCTTACCTTTGATAGAAATGCAAACATGAAAAAATGCAGTTATAGTGATTGGGTCCAAAGAAATTATTTTCATATTTAAAGACATTTTTATTCAAGGCACCCTTTATCTTTCATTTTTGTTTCCATGAGAACTGAGTTTCTGAACAGTTATGTGCAGGTGCTACTTAAAAAATTTAATCTCATAATTCAGTAACCCCAATGACAGAAACATATAGGGCCAAACGTAAGAGAAAATATTAGGTATCGCTTTGAATAAGGAAATGTCTATCTGGGTATTTTCTCCAGAAGTAGATACTTAAATATGATGTTTAAATAACAAACTTAAGCATTCAAAAAAGGCATGCAGTGAAATCCCATGAAATATTTTCCATGCTCAGCTGCCATTTGGAATAAATAACTATAGATTCTAAAAATCTGTAAAATTCATGAGGCACATAATTTCTGTCCTTCAGCACTCTCTCTTTTTGTAACTGTATTAGAAATAGAGATGATAGGAGATTTACTTTTAAATGGTGTGAAGGCTTTAGTGTAGAGTTACATAGGAGTAATGATCATTGTGGGTCCCTTACAAATGAATAATTCTAGTCTTGTTTAGTTTAGTCTACTTCTATCCCATTTATAATCTAATGGATAAGTTCTTAGAGTATTGTCAATAAAATATCTTTCCTAAATAATCATACATATGTTGAGTCAGAGGTAATAAATTTCATAGAGTTACAGCTGCCAAATTCCTAAAGTACTAAGTACCTACCTTGTTATGATCAACTGCAAAATTTCCTGTAGATTAATAAAAGTGAGCCAATAAAAAACAAATGTTTGTACCGTGAGTTTATACAAATTATTAAACATTGAAATTATTTACAATTTGGCAACCCTGCCTGTGTTACAGTTCAGCCTCCTATTTACATTTTGTAAAGTAAAATGCCTCTTCAATTTCTATGACTGAATAGTGAATACTGCTTTCTTGAGAAGTTCAATGACTCTCCTTGTTGCTTTTTCATTTACCTTTCCATCAGCCTGTGACTGCTTATTTCTGTATCACAAAGGGGAAAACACTGTTGACCTCACTAATATCTTTACACACTTGATTCAGCTGTACTACTATAATTGTTAGAAGAACAAAAGAAACAGACAAAGAACCAAGCCAAACCACAAAGCCGTTTCTTACTTTTTTAAAATATTCAGGTAAAAAACGTTAGGCAAAATCAATTCAGATATGAACGTATGCATCAGTCTTCAAGAATTCCAACAGGACTCAATTTGTTTTCTGGTAAAGGCTGTAAAATCAAAGTTACAATTGGAATATAAGCATAAAATTCAAGTCCATCCAATATTTCCAACTGTGGCCTAGTTGGATATCAGTGCTGTGGCTGCATGCACACCCAGCACCCTTTGTCAATGAATTCCTAGGTGGTGCAAGATCTTCTCAAATACTCTCAGCATTGAGGAGACAGCACATGAGACAAAATCAATGACTGAGCCTTTAACAAGCTTCACAGCAAAAATTCTGTAACAGGAGCTCTCCAGATATGAACTGTAGACAGCCCTGGCATTTTCCTAAGCAGGCCCTGCTGTGCCTAGACTCTGTGATAGCCACCATCTGTATGCTTCAATACATATGCTATTTATGCACAATTTATTAATACACCTTTATTTAAAAATGCAGCTACCTTGGATAAATAATCTGGCAGGCTCATTGACTCCTTCAGGCAGTTACTGATGCAAGACTGACTAAATACAGATAGTTGTAAATAGCCATCAGAAAGGGTTTTTTGTGCATTTGACAGAAATGGCTATATATGACAGTCTTTTACATATAATTAATGTATAGAGATGTTATGTGTATCATTTAAAACACTCAATAGAAACATATCTGTGAGATGCTGGGGTGGTCATGGAGGACTGAAGGCCAACTGAATTATAGGAAATAAGTGAAATAGCATCACAAGTAATCTTAATCTGATCCAGGTGAACACACTGCTGCAGGGATACTTGCAATGGAGGCTCCCGCAACTCATTCAAGAGGCTGGTTTCCTGTCAGGAGTGTTATGCTCTCGCAAGGTGTCATTCCTTTTTTTAGATAAATAATCTGCCTATGAGAATCTCTACAAGTTTCCAGTCCTTAAAAGAAGATAGGAAAAAAATGAATATTAACAACAAATATGTCACCCTCTTTCAAAATACATTGCTAATAAGGAATAGTAAATTTTCTTTTCAAATTGTGAGAGAGTACAGTTCCACTACTGTGCAGAAGGATTATTTTCTAAACCATGCTAAAACAAAAACCTAATGATAGAAAATTAGGTTACTAAATTTGAACCCTTGTATATATATACCACAAAAAAAAAAAAAAAAGGCAAAAAAAAGCTGTATTCCTAGGTTTTCCTCTAGTTTAGGTATTAGATGGAAATATTAGTCATGTACATGACTAATTTTTGACTAGTTTCTTTGACACGATTAAAAAAAAAAAAAAAAGGAAAACCCTGCATGACTAACACTGATTAACATAATACCTTCCACCTCATATGATGAATCAGGAATGCCATATCAAAGGAAGAGAATTGCAATTAGACCTGAGTAGCTAGGCTCTGCCTAAAGGCCAAACAAATTCTTCTATTGAGCTTATTCACTCCTTTTAGTAAGCAGACTGGATATACATGACAACAGTACCAAAAAACAAGCACCATGAATACACCAAATTTTGCATCTGCATCTGGAGTGCTAAAACTTTTACATGATCCTAGATAAATCATTCCTCCTCTAAAATTCAGGAAAAACAACATCTCAAAGGGCACTGATGCTTGAATGAGACAGTGCCATGAGGGGAGTAGCTAATTTTCAATAACAGAGTTGAATTATCCTCTGCATTTTTATGCAACGGTCTGAAAGTACTTAATATGTGGCCAAATTAGTACTCTGCATAACAATTATACTCCATAGACTCCAATACAACAGAAAAAAATGCATAACATTAATAACTTTAGCTATAAAGAGTCTCATTAAATTCAAAAGGATGAGTCACTCAAAATTAAAGTGTTGTGCATAAAAAAATTTATGTCTGTATCTCATGTTTGCTTTAAAAGGCATGAAAAAAAAACCTGTTTAAAATAACTGGCTATGCCATGGCTCCAAAGTACTAAATAAAAAAGATCTCAGAAACTGACTTACTGAAATGTCTATTGTATTTCATGTCACCCTGATCTTGCAAAGACTTTTAATTAATTTACCTTAATATGTATGAACAACACCATCTGAGAGAAGTAGCCTACACAAGACTACTGAGCAAGCACATTGTGCACCGTTTGCAGAATTACACTTTAATGCATACTGAAAACATACAAAGCAGCTTAAATATCACAATAATTTTGTATTAATTCAGACATAGACACCCACCTGTGCTTTGGTGCAAATCAGAAAACTATCCAGACTTCCATTTGACATTCTCCTTCCTTTTCCAGTAGACAATTTTGTTTGTTTAAGAGCTCCTAGTTGAATCTCTGAAATAGTTACTCAAGAACAAGTCCCTGAACATTAACCAATCCAGCATTTGCTGTAACAATATGTTCCTACAATTAGGAAAAAATATACAAAATATTCATATGCTTTTACATCTGTGTAAAAAATAACCCCTTTCTAAACTAAGCAATAAAAGGCTAAATAGTTATTTCAAAAACATTTGCATTGTTTTCCTTACTCGAACTGCACCACAGCAATGAGAAAAGACAATAATAATTGAATGTGGATAATACTTCTTGGAAATAGCTTAACTGAATGGTGAATGGGTTCCATTTTATTGTGGCCTAGGGTAGTGATTGAGTACTGTTTTAAGAATGGAAGCTATCGATTATAGAATCATAGAATGGCTTGGGTTGTAGGAGTCCTTAAACTTTTAAGATTTGCTGGTGTAGAAACTCTAGGGAGACAAATTATGTATTGCATTTTAGGACAGCCAGCTCACAGTGCCATGGAATATATTTCAGTATGGGATATATAGGATATGATTTCAAATCCAAAGTTCCATTCTTGTGCACATTTTAATTGGTATCTCAGGAACTCAAAATCTGGTGAATTGTTTTGTTTAAATATTGCACTAAGTTTAAGTACTTCCAGCTGGACATTATTTTCCTTCAGTAGTTATCAGCTAGGTAAAAAATCAGCTTACTTCCGTCTTTCATATAATATTAAAAAGAATAAGATGCGTAGTGTCCATCTGAATAAGAAGCAGAAGCATTAAGTAAGCTGGAATAAAAAAGCCTTGAAACACTTAAACACTTTTTCTTGTTAATATAAAAAGGATATGCACATATACATGTTATTAATCTTACTTTTCAGTAATAAAGGGGGAAAAACAGCACTATGTGTTAAGATCAAGGCCTATATTACTTGTTTTGAAATGGCTGAGAGAAGTTTCCTGTTTCTTTTTAGCCTGACCTAGTCTATGTATTCTTGCAGAATACTTTTTCTCTTAAATGATTTGTCCTAGCCATGTTTCACTACACTGACCCAGGTTGTCTTTTGGTATTTGTTTATGTCTTCCAGTTGACTAGTGTAAATAGCAAAAAGGACTGTAGCCCTTACAGCTCCTCGTTCACTTTTGCAGGTTCACAGAGGTTCTGTGCTTAAAACAACATTTGTTTAAGCATTTATCCGCACTCACGTTTTTGTGCAGAAATAAAAAGACAGAAATCAAGATAAAATCCAAAGCAAGCATCTAAGATGGAATTGCCTGTATCAGAGAAGACTGTTATTTTCTAAAGTTTCTGTTTACCATAAAGTATTTTTTGTTCTTATTAGAAGATATTATTCATAAGACTGAATGAGTTCAAACAATTATCACTGCTTTAGATTATATACTTAATTAACTGTCAGAAATAAAGGACTTTATTAAACAGGCAATGTAGTAAAAATATTTTTTAATATAATCAAGCTAAACTGATGGGCAATCAAATCAAGTCATTCAAAATGCAGTTTCTGGAATTATTGAGAAAGTTTAGAGATAAAAAACCTCTTAAAAAATCTGAACCCATTGAAACTTCTTACCTGCAGCATATTATCTCTGAAGTGTATCATACCTGTAGGAAAATAGCTGATGGCATTGTTTTTTTAAGAGCCATTGTCATTAAAATCTTTCTGAGTTATTCTTGGCTAGTCTTTATTGCTTTATCCAAAGCAATAAATCATTTTTCCTCTTATATGTTATAACCAATGCTGTTTCTTTATTTCATTTAGTTCTGTAGATAAAAGATACAACCAATGCCAGGCCTATCAAGTAATGCAGGTCCTGCTGTCCATATGTGTGTTTAAGAGAGAGGGACAGAGGGCAGGAGGGACCAATGTGAGTAAGATGATGAGAAAGTATTTCTGCAAACAGATGGTAAGAAAAGTTTGAAAGTGTACTTTTGAGACTAGGAAAAGTACATCTTGTGCTGCGTTTATTTTCTCATGTGTCACTTCTTGGATCTGAATTCAATATCATGAACTCCAAAAAATTTTAAGAAAACATAGTAAAAACAAAAAAGTTTCTCATTGCATCAAATCATAAAGTATTAGGTTCCCGGAATCCTGTTTTTCTATGTGCACAGGTCTGTTGTCTGATCTAAAACTTCCATTCACAAAAGCTTGACCCTTAAGGGCACTCTTAGTATTTTCTTCATCATTGATGAAGTCATTGAAGTAGTCATTGAAGTAATTGACTTTATGCCTCAGTACTTGAAGTCTGCTCCTTTCTCAGTATAGAGGGCCTTATCCACTCAGTTGTCTTGGCTGGACATTCTGTAGCAGACCCCCACTATAATGTCACCTGTTCCACCCTGCCTTTAATCCTGACCCATAAATTCTCAGTTGGCTTCTCACTCATTTCAAAGGAGAACTGGTCATTGACACAGAGGGAAACATCCCTCCTCATCTCCCCTGTCTGCCTTCCTTAAGAGTCCGTATCATCCCATTCCAACACTCCAGTCATAGGAGCCATCTCATTGTCTCTCCATTATGCCAATAACATTCTAGCCCTGCAGGCATTTACATATCTGTAAGTAACTCATCTGTTTTATTCCCCACAGACTATATCTTGTATAGACAGATTTAAGTCTTGTCTTCACTTGTTGTGAAGATAACTTACCGTCTGGAGTGGCTGAAATTCCTAAAGGAAGCCACACTTCAGGCACTCTCTTGCTGACCTGTGATCCCTCTCCAGGCTCTGGGCATCTATTGCAGGTAGGTTATTTATGATCCCTGGTTTTGCTTCTTCTCTGATGTTACTGGGGTGCAAAATAGAAATCATAAAAAAAAAAAAAATCAACCAATCAAACAAACAAAAAGGTTTTGAAAATAGATCATTATTTTGATTTTTTATGAAACCAGAATATTATGTTTTCAGACATCCACAATATGTGTGTTTAAAAAGCTGTGTTTTGCAGGTGCTGAGTAAAGTTAATTTAGAATTTGTATACAACATTGTTTTCTTGATTAAGTCTTCCTGTGCTGTGCAAGCTGGGAATATTTTTAATTGGGCCCACCTCTTACTCATTAGAAGCAGGCCATTAGAACCAATATTAAAGGCCAGAAAGAAGTGGAAAAAATACTGGTAATAAAGGGAGACTTCTTCTGAGCGCAGATAATTGAAGAAACAGTGTGATAGCCTTTGGCAATGAGGCTGGATGTATAACAGAAGGCAGGAGAGCCCTGTGGCTCCCATTTACTTGATGTACAAGACAGAACACAGCTTCTTTTCCTGAAAAATATCTCTTCAGGGTAAACAGAAATAATCATTAAAAAATCATTAAAGTGGTTGCTTCTTTTTCTATTGGGGAAGGGAAATGTTGGGTTTTGGTTTGGGGGTTTTTTCTGAGTGTGTGATCGTAGAGTCAGCACATAACCCTTTGAATATCCAAAGCTTTCATTCTCTTGAACAAGATGCTAGTTTTAAATACAAGTATTATTCAGAACAGACGTATATTCCAAGAACCTTGCTCAAGATCATGCAGGTATGCCAGGACAGAACAGATGATAAATCAGATTTCTCAGTTCTGTGCTTAGATCGAAAAATGTCTTTCCACTCTTCAAATGTATCCCAAAAGTATACCTTGAAAATAGGGTAGGGACCAGTCAAAGAGATTCACAATCACAGCCTGTGTTTGAAAAAACACCTTGAGGATGTTTGCTCAGCTACAAATTTAACCTAGAAGCCGAGGAGCTCTTGTTTTGTTCAAATCAGCGCACATGCATTTGAAATTTAGTCTCTGAAGTTGTTCTAAATCACAGAACTGGTGAGAACTGCAGAAATCAATTGGGGAGGGGGAAGTTCAAGCCCTGTGAAGCTCCAGGCATTGCAAAGGGCAGTGCTTTCAGCCTAAGACCACTGCCTCTCCTGATGTGGTTTATCTCACTAACACAGATCTCCAAAAGTCAAACATGCAAACCTGAGCTATGGTTTACAGCATGCACAATTATGGAAGGAACGTCTATTAAATTTACCTTGTGCAAACCTACTGACATGTTAAGAAAAAAATTTAATATACAAGTAATGTGCTCCAGATAGAAAGATGTAAATGAAATTGTATCCCTACACAAGGGGGGTATAAATAAAACCCAATTATTAAGCACTTATTTCTTAGATTCCATGTGCATGAAATAATGTGGCAGCTCCTCTTCATCACTTCCACATTATGTACCTCTAAAGAAACATTTCCATCTGCTCTGGACACTCCGTGTATGGGTGTACAAAGTTCAAGTCCATGATGTAGTTGTTACTCATTTTCAAACTTACTGTCAGTACAGCTACTTTACTTTTACTTTTTTAGTTTCCTTAACATGCTGAAGATCTTCCTACCTATGGGGGAGGAGAAATGGTAGCAGTGTGGGTAGATACCATTTATTTTTGTCTTGGTTTTATTATCTCATGGGTTCACAGAGCATTTAGAAGCAGCAAGAACAATTATTCAAGCGGAAGGCAGGTGGATAGTGCATCATTACAGTATTTCCAAGTTCCATTAAACAAGCACAGACCAAACTACTGTAGAAGTGCTTGTAAGCAAAAGCAAGTAACACCCTGCAAGTAAGAGCAGGAAAGAAGGCTAGTGTTTTAAACACTATTGTGATTTCACGCTAGTCTACATTTAATCAGGTAGAAGAAGATGCTTTAGCACAATCATTTGTTTTTTCTGTGCTGAAACAAATATTTAAAAGGTGCTCAGAAGTCACAAAATGTTGGGTACAGCTTGGGTTAGGTTTTGCTGAATAGAAATTAATATTATATTGCTATTACATTAGGCTCTATTTTGTTTTGAGGCAAAATATATATAAAAAAATCTTTTAAGGAACAATGCTTAAAGCCCTGCCAACCCACTATGGCTGTGCTGACATGGATTTATAACTTTTGCCCCCTCTTCTTTGGAAAAGTAAAAGCATCTACAGAGTTTGTTTTTCATTGATCGATCTTCTTTGCTGTTCTTTAGATTCTCCATTCTGTACTGAAATCCGACTGAAAATGTCTCATTTCTGTACCCTATTAAATTTAAATATTACAGATTTCAAAAATAAGCATGTTTCTTCATGTAATATTTTTTAGAAGTTATTCATTTGTTAGGTTTCGCTTCTGTGCACAGAATTTGTAAGAGATTTGTAAAAGAATGTAGACTTGAGCAAACCAAAATTGTTATTACAAACTAAATAAAAGGAAAATTCAGTATATAAACTATCCCTTGAAGACTCTGCCCTATACACCTAAAAATCAACCATCAAATCTTGAGTTACTCACACAGTCTTTTACAGTCATAACTTTGCTTTTTTGGTTTAGACTCTGTAATGGGTTAAAATTTAACAACCGGGCGGAAACACCAAAAATGTAGTGGTTATCACATTTGCCGAATTTTCATTTTAGTGGAATAGGATTAAAAGAAAAGCAAAACAGGTTCAATTTAAAAATAGAAACAGTTAGATTTATTAACATACAGTAAAGGTAAACAAACAAAAACCAACCACGAAACCCTCTCAAAAAAACAACCCCCCTCCTCCCTAGCAACACTCTACTTTTCCACGAAAAACAATGCAAGGGGACAAAACATCAGAACTCTTAAGTCAGTAGCACTTAATAAAATAGTCTTTCATTCAGTCTTTTGAGAGAGCCAAGTCCCTCCTGATTCTTCTGGTAACTTTCCACAAGAGACACAGTCTGTTTGTGGCTTCCAACTCCCACAAACGCAGCCCGCCCGACACTGCATTTGTGAGCTCCCCAAATGTAGCCTTTCCCATGGCTGCATAAGGGTTGTGGACTTAAA
>WBMY01015678.1:23890-79300 GCA_013397315.1 Donacobius atricapilla
TTCTCTCGCTCTCCTTCCCTGGCTGCCGGGAGCTGCCGAGGCTCAGAGACCCAGCCTAGCCCGGCTCGGCTCAGCTCCCGCAGCGCTGGCCTCGGCACAGCCACCCTGGCTCAGCCCGACTCCCGGGGCCAGCCGGGCCCTGGGCCCGGGCCCCTCCCGGCCCAGCCGCGATGTTACCTCATGGCTGGGTCCGTGGAAAAAAAGGGGTGGGTCTCCTAAGATTCCTGTTTTTAAGCGGTGTCCCAAGGGGTGTACACTTTTTACCTGATTGGCCAGCTTAGCTGTCAGTTCCAAAACGGATCAACAATTGGTTTTTCCTACGATTTATGCTAAACCAATACAGACTCTTAAGTAAGGATAAACCTGTTTAAGTGATTCATGTACTTACTTGAATAGTGATTCATCTCTATTCACTATGAGGAATACCTTGGACAGCTAGTGCAGTCTTACAGGTGTCATAGTTAGACCACTGGCAATGCACTTCAAAATGTGGGGAGCTGCTTCAAGAAAATTATAGATAACTTTGGAGAGAGGTGCTGAGCCCTTGAGCATCTACAGAAGGTTCACTTCACTCCAGTTACACATGAAAATCTTGAGCCTCATATGGCCTCAGCAGCTTGCTTCCACCAACACTGACATGGTTACACTTGCAGACTGTACCCATTCCCCACACCTCCCTGAGTTCACTCTGAGTTCTCTTCCCACCAATGCCTTCTAGCTATAAAGAAAAGACAAGTGTTGGCTTCCCAATAAAGTTTTCCTAAATCATTGTTGCACTGGAAAAAAAAGAAGGATAAGTCCAGGTCAATTGGTGTACATACCAAGCTGTCTGCAGTATGGAAAAAAACCATATCACAGGCAGAAGGAATGCAAGAAGCTTACCAAGATCCATGACTACACATCCCAGAACAGCCCGATTGTCCATTCTACAGAGGTAGAAGAAGCACTCACACTATATTTTAGAAATAGAGAACAGTACAAAATCATATTCTTACACATTGCTTTTTTACAAGCAAATGATCACATCTTCTGAAAGGGATGCTTGGATAACCAGTAATTTTGCTCTTAATAAGCACAAAGAAGTGAATTTGAAAACAAAAAGATTTAAATCATCAGATTTCAATACAGATGAATAATTTGCATAAATTTTATTTTGCCTCAAAAACACAGCTTGTCCCTAGAGGACAAAGATAAATCGCCTTCAGCACAAGAAATTAAGCAGGATGATCAATTTGCTGTGGCTAAAGAAAGCTTGCAAACAGGCTGATAAAAGGTTCAGGGTTGAGAAGTTTATGAACATAACTAACTTTGCATTCCTCATCACCTTCATTAACAAATTTGTAAAATCAGTAGCAATTTAAATCATATCAAGGTATACTTTACATACAGTCTCCTTTTAGGATTAGTAGAAATAGAACACCAGTAGGTAAAAATTCAGTTACCAGCTTTTTCCACACCTAAATCAAAATCCAGTGCATCTCATTCAAGGCTCCAACAGTTCTTTCAAAGCTTAAAGGAAAAATGTGCTTGTCACAACTCACTCATTTCTAGTGGAGATGTCTGGAAGACTTGTGTTATAACAGGACTGAACATTATTTTCAGTCCTGTTAGTTTGTTCATGAAATTAAATATAGGAACACTCCTCTAGGAGTCACTCTGAAATGGTCCAAGTCCTAAGTGAAGCTAAATCCCAGCTCCAGGCATTAGCAAGTAGGAAGACTGATATTCAGAGCAGTGGAGGGTAGAGAGCTCATGGGAATGCAGCCTTTTCCTCACCTGCAGCAACAGACCAACAAGATCAGTCTGCTATCACACTGACAGGAGTGATCCTCCCGAATGCACTATGAAAACATCTGAATTCCATGTTTATCTGCTGGGTGCCAGGGCACATTTCAGCCCACCACAACTAAATGAGATGTCTCTTCACAAAGTTGTCACTTCATAGTTTTAAACAGCAGTTATGTATACCCCAATATTCATATTATACACACCTTCAGCAATTTTTCTTGAAGGTTTCTAAACCAGTTTGGGAAGTTGAACATCCATAAATAATTCCAGCTGTACTAGGTGTGGTTCTGGACCACATCTGACAACCATCTGAAAATAAATCTAATTTGTGTGCTCTGAGACTGTCCCAGAGTCATATAAAAAGTAAAGAGGAAAAAGAAAGTAAAAATTGCTAAAAGATTTCTTGCATCTGTGCCCACTTTGTCTTGGCTTATACTCTCGTGTAGAGGCACCATAAGAAGAAGTCACTCAAGCATAATTCTGAAGATAAAGATCATTACTATATTCAAACAAAATCCACTCATTCTATTTGAAGGCAAATAGAAACAATATTTTTTAATATCTGGTAATTTTTTCTTAGCTAAAGAATATTTTTTGTAATTTGTTCAGCTGGCAGAGAAATAAAATCAGTTGACAGAGTAGTTTTGTAGCCCTTTCAATTAGGGATTGTCTTCTCAAATTTCTGAAAGCCTGGAACATGTGTAAAATTGATTTCCTCTACATATTCACTGGAAACACTACTCAACAAATTCTGCTTTGGCTACCCCTCTTAAGCAGTACTGACTTGTAGCTTTCTTGGTAATGACAGGCTGTTTGCTGCAGCAATAATCCACCCTGGATAGGCATAGGTACCTTTGAAATATGTAAGTCTCTGAGTGAGCAGACATAGACAAGTCTAGTACCTTGTTAGTCAATAAACAACCTCATTTATATGAGGTAATAGTGGCTCCTCATACCAAACTGGCAGTTCATATATTGATACTGAGATAGATAGATAGATAGACAGATAGATAGATAGATAGATAGATAAATAGATTTAAAAATTATTAAAAGACAAACATCAACATGGTTCATTAGGCTGCAGACTAAATATAGTTTATTTAAGGATGGGTTTTAGACGACATCCATCACAAGTAGAAATGACAGTAGTAACAGGCAGCCTTTGGAGATACCATGTTAGCTGTCACTTCAGGTAACCTTATTGTCCTTACAACTTTCTGATCCTCTTCAACACATTTTATCCTCAAACAATCTCCATCTTGATGCTGTCTCTGGTTTTTAGCTACTCTGTTCCCAATACTTTTTTCTTGTCAAGAGCCAATTAAATCCTCTGACATTGAAGAGAAACAAGATTATCAAGGCAGCCAACAAAAAGAGCTTAAATAGAGGGCCACCTAAAAGGCTACATTTACTACTGTTTTAATCAATTGGTTGATTTTAATCTCTCCTCTGTGTTCAGTTTATCAACAGAATAATAATTCTGTAATTATTTGTCAACAGTTAGTGTGGCCAACATAAAATTAAAAGGGAGGAAAATATCCATTGTTTCAATGAGATTCAAAGCTGCATTTTGCTTTGGTTTTATTACAGTGAAAATTGTACTTATTTCCAAGTATAGGACATTCTGAGTAGTCCTGTAATCCCCCAAAAGAAAAGAGGTTTGATACACATACTTTTAGAAAACCACTCTTTAGGCACTTTCATAAACCCTCTCTATAGACAAAATATATAAAGTCCAATTACTTTCCACCTACTAATATTACATATGGTCTTTAGCAACAGGTATATCCAGCCTTGTGAACTTTTAAACTATTTTTTAAAGTTACTTAAACATATAAAAACATATGACTGTTGCTTGCTTGAAAGTAAATAAAGATAAAATCACTAGATGAACACAAAAGCTGTGCTTTCTCCCTATAGAAATATCTTTTCAACCACATAACACAATACACTTGAAAACTGAGTTCACTGTCTTTCTATAGAAATTGACTCTGACTCTACCACAAGGCAATAATCATGGAAATTTTGGAATTTCTTTTCATGCCAAGGGATATTACTTTCAGAGACTGACAACACATATATCACACAGTAATTAATCTGAAAAAAAATCCTTCAAAATGGTAATTTCAAATTACTAGTAAAGTAAAACTAAATCACAGAAAAACAATTGAAAAATTTTTCATTTCTGCAAACAGGCTTTTTTTGCCCTCCCCCTTTTTTTTTTTTTTTAAATTAGTTTTTTCTTCTTTTATGGCCCCATCCTAGCAGCTCTTCAGTATTCTGTAAGCATTTGTAAGGTGTACCATATATCAGTCCCTTTCTCTGAAATGTTTTATTAGTTCCTTTTATTTGTTAAACACCTAATTCCAGTTTTCACTTTTTTTTATTACACTGAGTCTTCTTTTATTAGCCGTTGGCTATTTTTTTCTCACCTGCCATAACTTTACCAAGAGAGGGTTTCTGCCTTCTACCTCTACCCACACTTAAGAGTCTACTTGCTTCCACCCTTACCTACCTTTTCCACCCTTCCCCAGGCTCACATCTATAAGACTTCCAGTTGGGCCACTATTGCAGACATATAGGTCCAAGAGTATATTTTTTAATTTCCTGCCTCTTTTCCCATGACATCTACATTGAAAAATCTTATGGGAAACACTTAAGATGTAAGATTATATCTTTACTATAGACCATGAAACCTAATACTTCAGAGTTTGATGACAAAATACATCATCAAAAAAGTTTTTGTTGATGGTCCTGTAATTATACGTTTTCTTACTTTCATATTCTACTTTTTCTTTTTCATGTGTCAATCTTTTATAGCCCTTCTGCCTATCTGGACTTTAAAAATACTTTTTACTCATTTTTATTCTTGCTGTATTTCATAGTGTTTTTCACATGGTACCACTGTTTAGGCAGATTGCACCCCAGGGAGAAATAAGATCTAAAAGTGGTTTTTCACTTCACAAATTACATGCTACACAAAATCCATCAGGTCCTCAAGCTTTATTTTACCTCAGTACTTCTCTATAGAATGAGACCAGTGTTACTCATATACCACTGGAAAATGCTGATTGAATCACTTATTTGACATTTTCATAGTCCACTTATTTTATATCCCCTCTACTCCCATAGTTTGTTTTCCTGTCTCATTTCTCTCCTTGGTTTTTCTTTTCTCTTAATCTTTCCAATTTTTCCTACTTCAAAGAGATCATCCATTCATCTTTTCATGTATTTTCTCTCTGGTATAATAAGATATAAAACATTTATTTCATAATTTCCAATTTCTGTGCAGATTCCATAGCTGAAGGTCAACTTCAGTGTACAAATAATAACCTAACCAAAATTCTGGATTCTTTTTCCAATACTTTCTCCTAGGAGTCTAGTTCTTAGCTTATGTACAATTTGATGAAACAAAGCTCTTAATCCCTTCCCTCTTACCCAATTCATATTTATCAGTGGAACAGTGTAAGACTACAGATCCTATTAACTGTTCTATTACCTGTCAGGCATGTAACTCCAGACATCTTTTGTTGATCTTGATAATTCCTCAGCTGCAGGATATGACTAAATCTTGCTGAGGTCTTTTTTGCATAAGACGACTAAGTACAACATTTCCTGTATTCCTATTCAGCCAGAACAGGTGCCTAAATCTTCATTGTATTTTACTCTGTTTCTTGAATCATCACTTCCTTTCGGCAGATAATCATGTCCTACCATCAGTTTTTAAAATGCTCCTAAAGGCCTAACCTCCTCTTCATGTGTTGATTTGACTATGTTCCCCTGATTCCCTTTCCAGGTAGCTCATAGAGTAGGAATTCCATAGTGCTCAACATCACTTTTATCTCTAGTATTTGCCATCAAATTCTAATCTTTTGCTTCTAAGATTTACTGTGTTTTGAAATTCCTTGTTCACCTGTCAGACTACCTAATAAGCATCTTTTTTCTTCCTTCCTGGTTTCTCCTCACGTGTGGATGTACAAATTTACATGCTTTCACATATACATGTTTGTGCATGTGTGTGCAGATATGTGTGTGTGTATAGATATGCAGGTAGGTAAGCAAATATGTGCATGAACACATAAATATGCATTTGGGCACGTGTGCAAAATCCCACATACGTGTGCAAACATAAATGCATGCAGGAGGTGTGCATGGGTAAATACATGTGGTTTATTCCTTAGTGGTGGCTTTTCCAACCTTCATTAACTCATCTATGCACATTTCCAAAAGCAATACTTCAGGCTACACTTTGCTAACTACAACTGTCTAAGCATGGCTGCAAATGGCAGGTAAAGTGAGTTCACTTGGAGTCAATACAGACACCCTTCACAGGCCACAAGAAATGGAAAATAAAACTCAGCATAAAATTTTGGATGAATTTTTTTAGATGAACAGCTTAAAGTCTGAGAATAATTATTTCTTTTTATTATTTAAGACGGAATGACTTACAGAAATCCATTTTGAGCAATGTACTAAATCCATAAAGTTGAATAGAGCTTTCCAAGTTACTGTACTGTATAATTCAGTTACTGAATTGTCTCCCGATTTTGAAAATGACTAATTAAACTTTATAGGAAAATAATAGGGCAACAAAACTTACTTTTCTGGGCATTTATACTATTTATTACACCAATATACCTAAGTTTTAATGTTTCATTCCACTTTCCTGAATTAACAAGTGCTTGTTCCAAATCGTAAACTGCTATTCACAGGAAAATTGAAGTCCTCTGTTGTTTCTTTGCTTCCTCTGCATCATACTGGAAAATAGATTTGATTTGAAAACTTTTTCAAAATTAAAGTTTGGTGTGTTTGTTGTGTTTTTTTAAGACAATACCAAATTTCTTTTAAAATGGGCATCACATTAAAAAAGTCAAAAGAAGAAAAGCAGCAAGAATTAGGCAATCCTAACCCCAAATTATTTAAAGAGTTTTCATGTGTGAAATAGAGCTTTTGCAGTATGTGATATTTCTCCACTATAGGCAGGAATAGGTTTGAATATACTGACAGACAACTTCTGAAAACACTCAATGTATTCTTTTTCTTTCACAGAAACAAGCAGAGCAAATATGCTGTTTACAAGTGAGGTATATTCTTTGCATCTGTGAGAACAACAAAAAAGGTAAAACCACAAAGATAAATCCAAGTTAGTAGGTTTTGGGATTCATCATGTCAAATCAGCCTTCCTCCTGGCTTTTTTTTTTTTTTTTTTTTTAATTTCAATTCATTTGCAACTAAATTCATCAGTCTCTCTGTTAGGTTCCCAGAAACACTTCCCAGCTCTCACAGCACATAGGTCCCCAAATTTAATTATTTCTTAAGGCTTATCCCAAGATTCAGAGTTTGGATTCAAGTCAGCTATGTACAAAGGGCTTATTTTCCAGATTATTCAGAGTTCACACAATGGTTTATAAGAAAATACTAGAGATTTCCATAATTTTTCAATTCGATAGCCAGCATGTTTTTTCCCACTTGAACTCCCTTAAACTTTTTTACATCACAGGCTAAAATCCTAAGTACAGACTTTCATAAAATTTGCAATGTTTTCTGACTCAAAGTAACAAGACTTTTTTATATGAGTTTCTTCAATATTTGAACATTTTACTTTTAATTTGAGAAGACTCACCACACTACTAAATTGTATCCACAGTCTGCAAGGGTGTGATTCTTACCACACACTTATAAAACCATTTTTATTAGTTACCTTTTTAAACAACCACATATATAAAGGGGAGAAGTTAGTTCAATTTGACTTATTTTGCATTCTGTTATATGGCATCCTTAATACAGAAATTCTAATATAATTCATGAGATGCCACCCTCCTGAATAGAAAATTCTAGTGCATACTGGTAACTAGCAATGAATTCACAATAATTCTTTGTCCACCTTTCAAGAATCTTTACAAATCTCTCAATTTTTAAGCAGAGCAATATCTGCGGTCTAGTTCAAATCACTCTAAGAGCAGAAATAGGTAAAGAAATACATATATATGTTAGGATCACGGTCTCTGGGGTTTTATTTCTCCACCTATAGGGCACTTCATTGTACTATATATTTCAGCACAAGGCATACTTCAAAATTGCCCTTTTTTCTACATGAAAAACACCAGCACTGAGGAAAGGCATACACTATCCAAGAGAGAGAAACGAGCCCTGGAGAGTCAGCAAAAATTATGGTTTCAGAAGCAGTACTTTTATCTTTTACTGTTTCAACAGTCTTCAAAACAGTATAAAGACTTCATAAATGTCAGATTTCTGCCTCAAACCATTCTAGAGGCTGTGAAGTTGAAGCTAAACAGAAATAGACCTTATTCTTGCCTCTAGGGCTTAAACTCATAGTAGTGAGAGGACAGCTTTATTTTCATCAACTTGGACAAAGTCCAATGCTATTTCCAAAGCCAGCTGGAGAGCAGCGATAGGGCAGACACCTTAGAACAACACCTTAATCCCACACAGTCATTGTGGTCAATCAGGTCAGTACATTTATGAAAAGATGGGGCAGGTGAAGACTGTTTTGTGGTTTGGAAACGGCTCCTCCTGAAGATGGTGTATGTAACAAAAGCCACACTTCTGGTTCAGCTCTTAGACAGTCATTTATACTAAACATAAAAATGATCCTGCCCATATGGTTCAGAATATATTTTTTGCTTCAAGCTCTAAAACCAGCACCCTGCAGTTCCAATAAATGGAAGAAGGTAAAGTACAATGTCATCTTTATTGTGTGCATTTCATAGTGCTGTGCTAGTCTACTAATCATGGTGGAGTAACCTTCACAAATAAAAAGAGGCACTAAATTTATAACACTGGAATTGCTATAGAAATAGTGTGCTTTTAATAAAAGCTTGAGAATTCCTTTACTATTTTGAAACTCAGCAAGCCTGGCATGTATCCAAAAGCTGCAGAAGATTCAATCTCAGGTGCTTATGCAGTTACCAGCAGTATTCTCACCAACCTGTCATCTAGCTACTTGTTATACATCATACCAGTTTTAATTAAATAACATTTAAAGAAAACAATTGTCTGTTTGTTTTTACTAATTCAACAAAATAACTTATTTAAAAAAATAAAAGATGCAATGCTATCTATTATAATCACAAAATAAATTAACACACCCCAGCTTTTAAGAAAGACTAATGAGAAATTAGTGAGGCAAACAGCAAGTTAAAAGTGTATCAAATGTTTACATCTCAGCATTTACAAGAACTATTCATATATCCTGTCTTCAAGGAGCTGTTTTTAGCAGCTGTCTCTATCCAATTCTTTCTCTGTTAAGAGCCACATACTACAGCATGTGGAATTCATGAGGAACACTTATTTGTTCCTTTTGTGAAGATGAATATCTTCACATTGTCTAGGACAAGACAATTGCACTCAGGAGTTTTATTGCTTCTTGCATGGAGAAGGGGTAAACATTTAGGGAAACTGTAGTCATTTGAGAGTTGAAATGAGAGTTACTACATTGACATTGTAGCAAAAGGTCTGGATTCACACAGAGAAGAGCGTTATATTGAAGATAGCCTTTAAACAAAGCTTAGCTGAATCCTCTGTCCATAACAGAAGGCCAAAGTCCATCAGGCTGTCTTGTGAGGAACTTCTCCCTTCTGCTGCTATTCCCCTTCTAAAAGTGATAAATTTGCCTCAGGGTTACATTAGTAAATCTAAATAAATTGTCATTGTGTTTATGTACACACTTATCTGTTTACCTTCTAGCTTGCAAAAAAAGGATGTACACATATTATATTGTGCTAGGTTTGTTCACAACTGGAACACCAGTTTGTTCACAACAGAAACACCAATCATGTAGTGCTTTCATATTCACCTCTGTTTCTATTGGCCAAATTTAGTGCAATGGTTTGAGTGGCTATTTTCTTTTCCCTCTGTGAGATAGGATTTGAAGAAAAAGGCAAAACAGTCCCAACTTAAGGTGAACAGATTTTATTAACACACACTAAAAGAAAAAAAAATAAAACCTTCAAAACACTCTTACTTTCTCCTCTCAAGTGTTCACTTTCCCACAAACAGCATAAAGAGACAAAACCTGTGATTTTCAGTCAGTTTTACCATTAAAAAAAATAATCTTTCATCAGCTCTTTGGGAGAGAAGTCTCTCTTGGAGTCCCATGGAGACATCATCACAAGAGAAACAGTACTCTGGCGGCTCCCATGTCATGAATCTGCAGTTGCCCAAAAGAAACCTCTGCAAACTGTGAAATCCCACCCATTAGCAGCTTTCCCAACACTGCGTATGGGCCAATGTCTGCTTATTTAGGGTACTGTTTAAGGATGCCTCTTCTACTATAAAACCAAAATTCTTCTCTTCCATCCCTAAAATCATCTTCATCTCTAAAACTAGAGATCACCCTTTTCCCTAGGAGCAAAGGGCTTCATATCACTTTTCTAGAGCCCAGCAGCACCCCCCAGACAGCATTCATAAGTTACAGGAAATAGTCCATTCTCAATAGTTCACCAGAGAAGTCCAGCCAATAAGACAACTCCGCACTCCCTTGTCCCACTTAGGACTACTTTGTCCGCTCTCAGTAAGGGAAGGGCCAGAGCTTTGGACGTTCCATCTGATGTTAGGAAAGAGTTAAATCTTGCTCGGGTCTATAGAGGGCATCATGGTCCTTCCCCTCAGTGACTGAAGGTGGTATGGTCATGCCTCACTGGGCTGGGCCAAAGTCTTTGGGTTCTGGCTATTGCAGGGGGCCACCTGCCAGGCTGCAGTGCCACCTTTGATCATGATCAAAGCTGCATGATCTCTCGAGCAGGCTGGGCTTTCCTCCCCTGCTTTTCTTCCTCTGTCTCACCCCCTCCCCCAGCACAGGAGTCACTGGGTCAGGTGGGCCTCCCATGAAAAGCCCGGGCCTAGGCAGGTCGGGCAGGCCCGGCCCCAGGAGCCAGGCCCAGCTTACATCTTCCAAGGCAGGGAGGAAAAAGGAAGTTTCCCAGGATCTCCCAATATTTAACCCTGTAGGTCCACAGAGATGTATCCCTCTCCAACTGGTCTGTCAAACTATAATTTCCAGAAAAAATCACTTCTTGACCAAACCACCACACATATTTAAACCAGGCATCACTACATATGAAACAAAAATTATTATTATACATACCCTCTAGTTTCAGGAAAAATGTGTTTAGGATGCTGACCCCACCTCCATTTTACTGTTCAATTATAGAGAAAATGGTAGAGATCCTGGAATTTTCTAAATCAAGTGTCCTTTGGCAATACTAAGATTGCCAAGCACAATTTTTTAAAAATTAAAATGCAATATGTAGTTCATCCTGTATAAGGTTTGTGTGAAACAGTTTACACTGTTTGGAGAAACACATGTTGGCTTATTAGAAGGTAGTACATTTAAAACACCAAAGGAACTGTGCAAAAATTGAAGAAAGGGTATAAGTGGATTAAAAGAAAATATAGGCCTAGAAAGAATTCACACCTGTATAAATTAATCTTGGGTAGAGAAGAGAAGCTACTACTTCTGGCCACCCCCAGGTAAGAGTTGATCACCAGCATTCAGAGGCAAAGCTGGTAAGTCAAGTATGACAAGCAGTGGCTTCTCTGTTGCTCCCTTGGAAAGAATTTATCAGAAGTACTTTCTGCTTGCAAATAAATAGGTTTCTGAACTATTCAACCCAAATTTGTTATCAGGATCAAATTAGCTCTGCTCTGCTTATTAAGGCAAAGAAAAAAACCCTTTTTTTAAAGTAAAAGTCTTATGCAGATGACAGCTTACCTGTTTCTAAAATGGAAAAGAGGAACAATTGAAGTACAACATAATTAAAATTCCTTTTTGCAATGGCCATCAATAAAGAGAAGCAAAATCAATTTCTTTGAAAAGTTGAATAAATTCAACTTCTCACTTCATCCAGCAGTAACAGGCAAAGGAATTATTTATAAAATATTTTGGCAATTGGACAAGAATAACATATACTTTCTAAATTATTACAGACTTATTCATGTGCTCTTTGCCAAATTTCCACTTGTCTGCACAATGGCAGTCCAATGGCACAATTAAGTTGAATATACTCACATGTTAATAAATTACACCTCTGGAGTCTGAAGAGTCACTTTGAAGCCTGACTCAAAGGAGGGACTTAGCTTTACTTGATAAAATGACAACTATTGCAAATGACTTCAAACTAAAAAAGGGTAGCTTTAGATTGGATATTAGGAATACATTATTTACTGTGATGTAGCGGTGTGTTTTATAATTTGTGTTCTATGTTAATTTGTGGTTCAGTCTATGTACACCCATTGTTATATATTTTTGGTTGTACCCCGTTAACCCCTCGCCACAGCCACATATCCATTCCCGACTCCCCTCCTTCAGCGACATGCCTGTCAGCCAGGGGTCCTTCCCTGCTGCCAGAAAGCCCCTGAAGGGCGTTGAGTGATGGGCTGTAGCAAGAGGGGTTCCCCTCCCTTTCAGGGAGATTGGCCCCCGAGGGTGTCCCTCACCCCTCGGGCTACTCCCCGCTTTCCCCTGGTTGGTGAATCCCCTGCTCCCTTTCCCTTCTCCCATCTGGGCATAAAAGTTACTGTTCAGCTCTTGTTCAGTGCTCTGCCAAGGAGAAACGCTGAGGTGAGGAGGTCCCGTTAGGGGCCCGAATAAACTTGTGCGCCAACCCCTCTGCAGAGCCCTCCTTCTCTCTCTCACCACCATCGCCTCAGCCCTGGGGCCGGTGCCGTGAGTTGGGTGCACTGAGGAACCCCCAGGATCAGCCCGGGGTGCGTGGCAGACGGAGCTGTACCTGCTGCTGCCCAGTGCCAGGGTTAGCCCGGGCTGGCAGAGTGGGAACTCTGAGAGGCACCAGTGACAGTGTGAGGGTGGTGAGACCTTGGAACAGGTTGTACAGTGGAGCTGTGAATGCCCGGGCCCTGGGAGTGTTCAAGGCCAGGCTGGATAGGGTTTAAGCAGCCCAGTCTTCCTTCCATGGCAGGAAGTTGGAAGCAGATGATCTTTAAGGTCTGTCCCAACTCAAACCATTCTATGATTCTGTGATTTCTTCCTAAGAACAACCTGAATAAACCAACTTATAGAAATATTTCAAACAGTGACTGCTTTTCCGATTCCCCCGCTGCCAGAAAGAATTGTAATTTTCAGGATTAAAACCAGAGATTATTATATGTTTCCCATCATAGTAACAATGATACAAAGCAGGATTTTTCAGCTGAGAAGAAACAGAAATGGGGAAATATTATAGAGTAACTCTCTGTGGCACAGAGAAATTCAGTGATGAATAGCTGTTTTCCATCTTTCATAATACAGACATTAAAAACAACAAAAAATAGTATTGATACAGTTTAAAACAAAAGAAGGACTTTTCTTCACTGTACAAAGTTAATCTGCATAGAGACATTAATTTCATAAGCATTTGTCTGCAATACAATTGAGACAATCAAATTTATTCTCTATCAGATCTCAGAGAATGCATGTGATCACGTATGATGTGAAGAGCAGAATTTATCACCTTAACTGTGAAGTGTCTACTAGAGCAGTTGAAATGCTACAGAAATTAAGAAAGATTTTAACTGGAGGAAATAAGTCTGACAATAAAAATTGCTTTCTTGAAGTGTATATTTAAATAATCTTGTTTCATTGCCAAATCACTTATTTGCTTTGTAAAGCTATTAACTCCAAACAAATTTAGGATTATTTTTTCCACTGTTTGGTATGCTTGAGAAATATTATTTGCCAAATTATAGTCATGAATTTTGTTACATGAGCTTTCATTTGAAATATATTTTAAAACAGTAATTGCTTGCTATTTTGAGAAAAAAAAACAAAGAAAATATTGAAAAGCTTCACTGGATTTTTTTGCTGGTTTTTCTTAGTTTGCACAGAAGATGATAACATGTCTTAAGCAAGACCTTGCCAATTACTTTGTCCTTCCACCCAGTCAGCAGAAGAACATTTTCTCTTACATCTTTTTTTCCTGCCTTAAACTCAAACCTACATCCAAGGAAATGTACAGGCCATTCACACACAAGCTCCAGATTAAGTAGCTGCATGTAACTGAGGAGGACATAGGTGTTGGCCTCATCAGCTACATAGCTAGCACAAAGCTTCTCAGGAATGGCAGGCATGTTAAACATCAGTTTCAGAGTTGTTAATAACTGTCTGGTGCAGACAGAAGCTTGTTTCATCATCTTTGCTGCTCTGTGAAAAGAACAACATTGAAAGGGATACTCGTAAAAACTGTCTTTATCTTGTGAAGGGATGTGTGGACTGCAGTCTGCAGACAGGGTTCAACATCTTCCTAGAAACCTCTAAGAGCCTCATCTCCAGATGCTTTTGCTTAGACTTTAAAAAGTAGCTTTTCCACTGTGACTAGAAATTCAGGAAGGTCTGCCTTCTTTAATCAAAATTAGCATTTTTAACCACAGCCCTCTGTTTTTTCCATGACAAACAGGCACAAATGCAGCAAATTTCTCCTGCGAAGTACTAAGATTTGCTTATGCAAAGAAATTACATACCTATACCTCTTTCCAGGCCACTGTCTCCTGTATAGCATATCCATGAATGTTTCCCAAATCCCAACATTCATTGGTAAAACTAGAAAAGCTAAGTTATGCCTCAGTTCTTCTGAATATATACTTTTGATCTGATAGAATTTATTCTGTCATATTAAAACTGGTGCTAGCTCCACTACCTTCCCTGAACCTCTCCCAGGGGGATCCTGTGAGGTTTGATTTAGAAGAAACCAACACATTTCCACAGAGAAATGTGTTCACTGTGAGGACAGTCAGTGTCTACAGAACTAGCCCTAGTACTAATTTTTAAAAAAAGGAGCAAAAGCAGACCACTAAATAAAAACAACAAAACAACGACAACAAAAAGCTTTCAGAGACCAGGCACAGATATCAGTAAATCTAGCAATATGTGAAACACTACAGCCATGTAAATATCTGCATTGCTATGACACTAGCATTAAGGTACTAAAATTAATTTTAAAATAAGAATCAAAGGTCAGTAAGATTAAAAATATTACATAGAAATACTTTTGTAAGAATAAAACAACAGAAATATGCTACAGTTATAGCGGTAGAAAGAGACAGCTCTTTAGTCTTTGGATCCCAGATTTATGATGCATAAATTATGAATTTAAAAATACTGAAAATGCTTTCTCATGGGATAAAAATATTCTCCCAAAATCTCATAATGGATCTATGAATATGGCTGAGAAAGATACATACTTAAGTATTTAATAAAGGCCTAGCAATCAACAAATTCTTCTAGGCTGAGAATTAGCAACTGGCTAGATGAGGGAGTTTCATGTTCACATTGAATTTGTTTTCTATTTGCAAAAGAAATTTTATGTTATGCAGCTGCAGCAAGAAAATTTTTTACATTCCAAGTACTCCCTTTCTTTTACTTTTTGTTATGACTAAGCAATCTGAAGCTTGTAAAAGAGAATAGCAGTCCTTTAAACACATTTACCACTTATTGTGAGAAAGTGCAAATAGTGACATCAGAGGAGGTTTCATTTTGAACTGATTGCCCATATTTTCTGTCTGCAAGTTTGCAGGAGCAGGGGGGGAGAAAGAAAGAGACTACAAAGTATGGAATTGTTCTGTTTCCTTCTTTGTATATAATTGTGCTTTGACACTTTACAGGAGATAAAAAGCCATCTGTTAGTGTAGAAACATTAACTGTCTAAGACTTCTGTATATTATTTTATCAGCAGAGCTAAGACAGCAAGAGTCAGTATTTCACTTCTATATTTAAACTTAGAAATATGACACAGTATTCTTTACCAACAAAAGAGAAAGGGGTGCAATAAATACTTGAAGACAAAACTTTGCTGTTTGTTTTGGGCCACTAAAATGATAATACTGGCTACATCTTCACCCATACATCCTCATGCAGTTGAGGAGTGACATGGCACAAGAAAAATCTGTGTCCAGATGTTACGTTGTATTTTGTCCCTGTACAGGCATCTCATGATATTTCATTTGCCATCTCTCTTCTATCTCAGAATAAACTGCTGGTAAATCTAAACAGATGTTTTTTACAAGTAGATGAGATTGAACCCAGTAAAATATTTAATAAATAAAGAGAAAAACATTAAGTGAAAGAAATATCTGCAAAGACTTTCACAGACTGTGACATTACTCAGAACGCCTCAAAAGACACGCAGAAGGGGAATTCTGGTGTTTCGGAGCACATGAGTGGGCTGCCTGTATAGAAGTGTTGGGAGTGAACAAATCAATGGCATTGGTGAATGGTAGCTAAAATACTGCCTCTATTTTGCACTGTTTGATTTCTTATAGGCAATTTTCAAAAATAATTTCCTTGTTTTCATTTAAGAAAATGAAATGCGGTTGCACAGCAGTGTATATTTCCATCCAAATCATATTCCATGGTTCTTAGAGACTTTTGCCCCCTTTTTTTAATTTCATGAAGAGGAGTTCACCCACTTGCATTCTCATAAAAAGAAAGTTACCCCTGAGGATAAAAAAAACCCCTAATCCCAACACAGGCAACATAGGATGCACAGAAATAGAAGTTTAGCTTTCTGGGGAAAAAAAAATACAATTTAGAATATTTCTGGGGGTTTTAAACCAAATTTTTTATTTACCTACTAATCCAGAAATCACTAGAAATAATAAGTAAAGCTATATTGCTCAGCTCCAGAGAGATCTTAGTAGATAAAAATAACATGGAAACTGTCAGAATCATAAAGAAGCCTGGGTATCTCTGAGAAATTGCAGAAGTTTTCCACAGAGAGGTCTATCAAGCCACGAGATGGGAAGAAGAAAAAGAATCAGTGTTAGGAAGGATATTTCTGGCTGCTTCAGCTGTCCTTCAGTGCTTACAGCAAGTTTAAAAGAGTAAATTTTATCAAGAACAACAACTTGTGTGGTCTCTGCAGCACAGAAAGCATCCTTTTAAATTTGTTTTAAATAAAGCTAGTTTGGAATTCAATATTGTCTCTTGTGATTAAAATTTTCTAAAAAGTGTCCTAATTTTATTTTGTAACATGAAAGAACATAACTTTGAGTCCAGGATGCAACTACTATGAAAAAATTTTCTAAAAAGTTCATATGATGTATAATTACCACGCTTTAAGAAATACATCATAAAAATCTAGGACAAAATGACTGTACTCATCAGTATCCCATTACAGAAATGGTATGAAATTATTTGAATCTGTATGGAATAAGATTAAAAATCTTAAGGTAGCAAGCTTGACAAATTTTTTAAGGATAAAAAGTCATAGTCTTAAAATTAAATTTGATGCAGAAATATTATAGGAATGCCTTGCATAAAACAGAGATTTCAGTTCTCCTTGGCATTCCTCCTGCTGTGATAACAGAGGCCCAGAGAGCAAAAAAATTCTGCTGGAAAAGGAATATTATTTCTTGTTATATCATGACTATTCCTATTTCTGTGAATGCAAAAACATGCTGAGAGAAAGCTTTAAATTGTCTACTGCATGCACAAAATAAGGATTTAATTTTGTTCTTCAAAACTGTAAGTGATATTAGAGTTGAATGATACATGTAGAGCAGCGTATGAAACTTGGAATGCCAAACAACTTAAAAAACCACAATGCTATCAGCTCTTGCCTTACAAATCACACTTTCTGTGGGATGGGAAAGCTCAAAAAGTTCCTGCTGTCTCTTTCACTGAAGGCATAAGCAGTTTTGCACAAGATTCATTTTGCTGAGGTCCAGAGTTCTAACCTCTTTTCAAACTACAGAGCTTTTTCTCTCTCTGGACACCTGAGCTTTTTGGAGCAGGACCCTGAAAACCCCACAGTTTTGGAATGGCTGTAGCTAGAATTATTTCTCTCTGTGATGTCTCCAAAAAGGTTCTTAAAGAGTTAAAAAAAAAAAAAAAAAGCCTAATAGTGTTGCACAAAACAAAGTCTGGAAATTCTCAAAGAAAACTGACTCAAAAAAAACAAGACTGTACACAGCTGTTCTCACTGTGTGTTCAAAGGTGAGTTGCTGCTTCCAGGCATCTCAGCAAATTTTTGAGTTGCAGTGATCTGCAGCATGCTCTGGCCCCTGGGAAGATCTGAGTCACTGCTGAGAGCTGTCTTTCTGCTCCTGACTGCACTGTTTGTTTAAGAATGAGCTGTAGACTCCCAGGTCAGTACAGCTTTTCTTACCTTTCCATCTCAGCCACCTCCTCCTCACAGGTCTCGGTGCCTAAAACAACACAGAACGCAAATTCAGAAAAGCAAATAAAAGAGATGCAAATTCCATCACAAATCTGTACAAAAACATCTGGTAAGGTCCTCTATGAATACAGGTGTCAAGAACAATATTGAGCTGCAATGCAAATTCCTGTCCAGAAGGAAGACTGGTCTCTTCTTGAAAAATCATGATCTTTCCCAAATACCTTCCTAGAGCCCTTCTATTAGGTCATGTTCAGACCTCCAAACTGTTCCAAACTGTCCAACAGAAGGAAACAGCCTCAGGGGGTGCCCAACTCCGTTGACCATGACTCTACTGAAAGGACTGGCAATGTCTCAGGCTTCTGGTAAGCAGTTGGACTAAAATCAGAGGAGCAGCTTTCTAGCTGCAGGACACTTTGAAAAGCTATAGGAAAAGAAAAAGTGAATTTAGAAAGCGATTTGTAGATTGGCTGTTCATTGCTGTTCTCCGCCTGGATGGAAAATCCTTTTTTGGAGTAGCTTAGAAAAAAAGATTGGTACAAGTGTAAAACTTCATGTCAGAGTTATTGTAGCAAATTATAACTTCCCCATTTCTTTCCTAACTTTTCATTTGATGCTTTATTGATTTTTTTTTCTTCTGTTTCTGTTGTTTCAAAATGTTCAGCAGCTACTGGTATCTCCTTAACCAGCCTTCAGTCTCAAAGTACCTGAGTTATTTTTTGAGATACTTAACTCTTTTTCAGATATGGCATAAATAGTTCTCCAGGGCCTAAATTAATAACCTGAGTAACTTTAATAAAGTCAGTGGCATTGTTCAAACAAAGTCTTGTCATATGCATTTTTCTTCTATTTCCATTTAAAGGGAAGTACAGGATTCATCTGTTTGTGCCATCTGTCCTTGGGACTCAATGAATCAAATTTTTCTAATGTCATACTCTGTGATGCAACTATTTGATGTATATGACAATTCCTTGATCATCTTGATTTCAGCATTTTCTGTTCTACAATCTGCTCCATACCCAATCCAAATGTTTAATTTGTCAAATGAGCTATTTTTCTAAGGCTCTTTTTTTATCTCTGCCCTCTAGTCTTCCTTTTTTTCCTTTATGGTTTTCATTCTCTTTTCTTCCTTTCAAAAGAAGACAACTAAAAATAAATTTAACTAGGTATCTTTTCTTATTTGAAAACAAACACTTGTAGTTAAGAAACAGTTACATTTGTCTTTTAATTTGCATTAAATTTATTCATGAAGACTTTGTGTCTTATCAATCTACTCTAAAATTATTATCTTAAAATAACTGTGAATTTGCCCTTTATAAAAGAAAGGATTAATATTGGAGCATCAGACTACAGGGTCACTGAAGGCAGAAGATGATTTATGACTAGTTTTTAATAAAAGCTACCCTGAGACAAAGAAGAGTTAATTCTTCAGGCATTAGGAAATAATTTAAACAAGTCACAGATACAGGTAAAACCCTCTAGATAACATGCATGCATTCTCTTTATTGCTATTTTAACCTGATCCTTCCTGGAAAGGCAATGCTCTGCTAGACTGGACAAGAGGGAATGGTTTTAAACTGAAAGAAAGCAGATTAAGATTAGATACTAGGAAAAGATTCTTTATTGACAGAGTGGCGAGGCACCAGAATAGACTGCCCTGTGAAGTTATGGATGCCCCATACCTGGGAGTGTTCAAGGTCAGGCTGGATGGAGCTTTGAGCAGCTTGGTGTAGTGGAAGGTGCCCCTGCCTGTGGCAGGAAGCTGGAACTAGATGATCTTTAAGGTCCCTCCCAGTACAAACCATTCTATGATTCTATAATATACTTCACTTTTTTTCCCTCATAGCATCAAACTTTAGAACATAACTGCAAAACCCAAGCAAATATCCATGAAAAAACTGTAGTAACCTTGCTCAGGAATGTTGTACTGCTGTGCACTAAGGAGCTGGAATGTAAAAGTCTGCCTTTTGCTTCACACACTAGCCAGTTTTATGACCTGAATCTACAAATGGCTTTCAGTACAAGTATATGAAGATATTTACAGGTATATAATGAATGATTTCAATGTAGTGTGCACCATCTGAGAGACAGGCTATCCACAATAAAAAACTCCATTTGTAGTAATGACTGATCTAATGACATTTAAATCTTTTCAGCATTTTGACAAAGAAGTGAATGTTTCTTTTGTGGATGCTGTAGTGAAAGAACACAAAGGAAGACTGTAGGAAACTGAGCTTGAGCAATCTTTAGCCACAAGTCAGGATGAAGTTGACCTATAAAGCTATTAAGTCTTTCTTGGCACCCTACATATTGGGTTGTTTGCATCATAATATCTGTGTGGTGTTTAAAACTGCTTGGCAGGAAGAAATTAGTCTTCTCAGATGACAGTACTTTATGATTTAAGCTGAATACTTCCACAGAAGAATCAACAAGGATAAAGATGAAAAACAAACTGTATAAATAACATTTTACTGAAAAGTTGGTAATTTATCCACTGATTAGTAATCCTCCATTGCAACTCTGAGACCTTAAGAGAGCAACAGACGTGTTTGGAAAGGGTTTTCTAGTTCTTTCCTTCCTATGGCAGTTTTTAGCTACTGCCTTTGCAACTTTCCTGGATATACTGTTTGAAAAATAGGAAGCTAAGGGTGTTGCACTGGGGAAATTAAAAATGAATGAGTCTTTATACTTCCTAAACCACCAGAATTTTGAATGTCTACTACTTAAATAGTAAAATGACTCAAAAGCTTATACTGGTATTTTGCATCAAGGGGGCATCATGAGGTATAAAACCATAATAACCTGCAAAGGAAAATGCAATGATTATAGCTCTCGATTTTTTTTCATATTCTTTGTATTTCATTGCAGATGGTGATGTTTATGCTGATGGATATATCAAACTCATTACAATTAGAAAAAGAAATATGACCACGTATGCCCTTTGTGTAGCTTGATGTCATTACTACCATTCCTTAGTATTTTCATGGAACGCTGTACTACTAAAGTTGCATTAATTGTATTATATACATAGTTATATACAGAATAATGCACTAAGCTGATGACCTTGTAAAAGCAAGAAAATCCCCTAGAGCACACAGAATTGCTATTTTCAGTTGTGATGACTTTCTTTTGAATTTAGATGTTTAAATTCATTGAAATTTATAAGAATAGTCATTAATGTTGTACTGAATTATTTCTTGTTACCATCTAAAGTTTAAAACCAAATCCAATTATTATAAACATTACAAGATGTCTTGCCCTTAATAGGCAAAACATTTGGAATTTAGATGGCATTTATGCCTGTTCTTTTTTCTTTGCCATCTATGCAGCCTCCATTTTTTTGACATATATGGGAATTGTGCAAAGTAACACCCTCTACTTTGATTTCATGCAGAAATTTTAGTCTGTTAATTTGGCTAACACTAATACTACTGCTAAACTTATGAGAATGTGCATTAGTTTGGAACATTTGGTTGCAGAAACAGTGTAAAATATGTAAGGACTTTACTGAAACATGGAACTAATTTCTTTGGGTCTATGGAACAGGATTTGTCTTTTTAGTAGAGTGATTATATGTAGTATTTCATCATGAAAGGTAATCTATTGCTGAACAGCTCTTGAAATTCTGGAATATCATTGATACAGAAAGGAGGATGTAGAGTTCAAAACAAAAGAAAGACTAGAATAAAAGTCTCACTGCTGAGGAATTTCTGCTTCATGAGTATTCCATAAAAAGTCCCTGTAGAGATGACACTGCTTAGAACATGACTGACAATTGCCTTTGATTTATGAACTGTTTCTGCTCTGGAAAACCAAGGACAGACATTGGTGCCGGGCACCTTCATTGCATCTCAGGCACATGTTATAGTAGTGCCTTTGTAAAGAGGAGGAATTCTCTGGCAACTTAGAAAGGACAGAGAAAACTTTGATGCAGTAGGGAACCATTTAACTTGAAAATATTCCACAGCCTCCAGTCTTGGAAATAAGCACTAGCTGAATCCTGATTAAATTTGGGGTGAGACCCAGGAGGGTATTATCTCTCCTCTGAGGTCCATTCACCTTTCTCCTGCTTTTTCCATTGTCCTGTTTTCTTTTGGATGAAAACACAACCATCCAGCAGCTAGTGTCTTCTGACAGGTCTCCTACCCTGAGCAATGGCATGAAGCCAGAAGTCCAGGGAACAACCCAAATCTATCCTGCCCAACAGCTTGGATGCAGCACTTCTGTCAGCTACCAGCTTAGGAGCCAGGACCAATCATATAAAGTTTATCCAGAGCCCTTCTGCAACACAGATACAGTTGTGAAATTTTACAAGTGGTAAATTAATAGAAGATTACTGAATAATTCTGGTTCAAAATAGGAAAAACCCTTATGCAGAGTATTTTCAGCTATCTGCTTATCATCTGTATATCATTGATCAATTCCTCAATTGTGACTGAAGGCTTGACTAATGTTTTGTAAATGTGAGAAAATGGATGAGAGCAGAAAGAGTCCATTTGAGGAGGTTTGGGTTGATTTTCGCACACCCATGCTTATTCCTTCTGTACTATCAGACTTACATAGGAATTATATGATTTCTTTATTGTTGCCTCCTTGCAGTTTCTGTCTGCTTCTGCAAATACCTCTACCTACAAACAGTTGTGTTTTAGCAAGAACTTTATAATAAATGAAGCCAATGTTCAGAGAAACTGCAGAAGTTTCCTAAAAAAAAATCTGAAAAACATTTCTAGAAAACATATAGCACAACATTAGAGATGCTCGGGCAGAATTATAGCAATAGAAATGAAAAGTTTTTGGTTTCAAACATAGTCATGTGGCTGTTCTCCAGTTCTGAAACCAATCCAATGTGTCCCCTCAGAGAGCAGTGGAGTCATCTGGGAATTACTCAGACAGTGGAACAGAGAGTATTGAGGAACAAAGTGTTCCTGTGTTTGTTTTACACTTCAGAAATGCCTATCACTGACAACAGCAGTACCCAGGGAATAGGAAAGATAGTATAATATAGTTCTCTGTAGGCATTAGAAAAGTAAAGTATAAATTTTCTTATGCTGACAAGCTATAAGTTTTATGCCATTTCAATTAAAAATATGGAATAATGTGCCCTTAATGGTTCATAGCAAGACTGTAATTCCATCAAAGTCCTATGTATAAACTGAAATATTTGAGCTAAACTTGGTTACTATTACTCTGATTCCAAAAGTAACAACTTCAACACACATTTTCATTATACACTACCTTTTTTGATCAGATGAATCCAGCAAATCGAGAAACATTAAACACCCTCCTGAAATAATTATAATTTCATGTAAACATTTCTTTATTGAAGCTAATTCAGCAAATACATACTTTTCTGCCAGAAACATTACTCATCTTGTAGGAGATATTTTCCTCCTGTCGTGAGCACTTGATATTCTGCTACTGCTTCTCATTGAGACTTCATAAATTGGATTTATTTCTATTATGTCCTTGGGAAAACTTAACTGAAAGACAGCCAGGCTTCTTATTTGACCTGGCTGGGCTTTCTTTTTCATTATTTTTGATGAATTTATTTACAGCCATTGACTAAGAGTAGCAGTTTGGGGGCCTGGACAATCTAATAGGTTTTTGCAAATAGAAATGTCCACCTTCATTTCCTCTAGCACAAAGGTGAGCCATTGGTGAGTTTGTCACATTACTCATTTAAAAAGAAATTACAGCTATTCCCACTAGTTAGGTCAGACTCTCTAAAAAGAGCTCTCCCTTGATTATAACATTTATAAATTATGCAAGAGGTTCAACAAGTAGAATTTTTCAACTAATGTGATTTCAGTTGAATATTCAGTTTTATCTTGGAATCACATAAACACTTATAAACTTTTCAGAAGATGTAGCTAAAATAAATTTGAATCAAATACATGTTATGAAAATTTTGAAATAAGGATTTTGTTTGTTCTCAGATTGAATTGGTATTCCTATACCTAATGTCCAGATAACAGGAGAACAGGTTTAAAAGGAAATGACAATCAATCTGGAGGGACCTTTTTGTAGGGACCATTTTCAGAAATGTCTGAAAATGTCTTCTGCCACAATTACCAAAAACTGAATTATTTTTTCCTTTCAGAGGGAATGATGGGATCCTTACAGGTACTGAACACAGCCTTGTTCAGTTTTCAATGCATGAACTGTAGTATTTTCTGCAAAGCCATCCTGATTTTTTGCAGTGTATCTTAGTCCAGCTATGGTGGAGTGACCCTGGCTGAACACTAAGTGGCCACCAAAGCTGTTCTATCACCTCTCTTCTCAGCTGGACAGGGAAGAGAAAATAGAATGAAAGGCTCATGTGTCGAGATAAGGGCAAAGAGAGATCACTCACCAATTACCATCACAGATAAAGCAGACTTGACTCACAGAAATTAGTTTGATTTATTGCCAATCAAATTAGAGTGGAGTAATGAGAAATAAAACCAAATCTTAAAACACATTTTCTCCCCCCTACCTTCTCCCCAGGTTTAACTTCAAAACTGATCTTCTCTACCTCCTCTCTTCTAGGGGTGCAGTGGGATGGGAAATGGAGGCTGAGGTAAATTACTCACACAATTAATTGCTGCTGCTTCTTCTTTCCTCTGGGGAGGACTGCTCACATACTTCCCTTGCTTCAGCATGGGATCCCTCCCACAGGAGACAATTCTTCATGAACTTCTCTAATGTGATTCCTTCCCATGAATTGCAGTTCCTCACTACCTAGTCCAAAGTGGATAATTTCCATGAGGTGCAGGGCTTCAGGAACAAGCTGCTCCAATGTGGGTCCCCTGTGGGGTCACAAGTCCTGCCATCAAACCTGCTCCAGCATGGCCTCTGTCCATGGGTCCACAGGTACTGCCAGAACTCTTGTTCTAGTGTAGGCTTCCCATGGGATCACATCTTCCTTCAGGCACTCACCTGTTCCAACATGGGCTCCTCCATGGACTGCCAGTGGATCTCTGCTACCCCATGGACTTTCATGGGCTGCTAGGGGACAGCTTCCCTCATAGTGCTCTTCACCATGGGCTGCAGGGGAAGCTCAGCTCTGGAGTCTGGAGGACCTTCTCCCCCTTCTTGTGTCTGTAGAGCTGTTTCTCTCACATGTTCTCGTTCCTCTCCTGCAGTGGGTTTGGAAGCTTTTTCCCCTCCTTAAATCTGCTATTCCAGAGGCACTACAACTGTTGCTGCTGGGTTTGCCCCTGGCCAGTGGCAAATCCATCTTGAAGCCAGCTAACATTGGTACTGTCGGACATGGGGGAAGCTTCTGGCATCCCCCCACTACCAAAACCTGGCCAGGGAAACAGAATACATAGTGCAATCTTGCACTCACCTCTGAATTCTGTGAAATTATCTCATCAAAATAAAACCAGGCTACTGACTTCACTGCCACTAGTCTTACCCAACAACAAAGCGTGACTTTAAATCTTTACCAATAATGTCCCCTCTCCAAATATTTCCTGCCTGCACTAATACAAAATATAATTAGCTTCACTGACTTCTTTTCCCATGTATTCCTCCTTCTCTATTAGAACCTCAGGCTGATATACTATGCTAATCAACTCATATGTAATTGTTTTCTTAGCCTGGAATAGCCACAGCACATGACACGAAGAGAATACTAAGATAATTCTTTGTAGATAAAACTCCACCCTGTCTTATGCATGAACAAAATGCTAAGTATCTGCTGAGCATCAGGACAATCGGTGAACTGATGCATATCTCAATGAGGCAGGTTTCTTACTTGTATATTTTTTCACTTTTTATATTACCTTTTATTTCTCTAATACAAGTTTTTGCTCATTTTGGTATTTCACCTTTTTTTGCAAATTCATGAGCAAGTTTATATTTTGCTGTTAGAGTGTTCTGCTTCTCTAGTTAATTTTCCTTTGTCAGTTGGAGTTTAGACATACTTTGACTTTTTAATTTTTTGTTTCATTGTAAACATAAAGCCTCCAATGGCAGCTTCTTTTCCAATTTCTATTTTATTCCACTAGTGTCTGAATAAACTACTCTCATATTGAAATATTTTTCTCCTGGTTCATCCTCTGTAATTCTGAGAAATATGAGAAATTCTATACACATGAAAATTCCATTTGTTTGTGTTTTCCTTTCTTTCATCCTGTTCTAGTGCCAACTCATACTGTAAATTCTCATGGGGTGCTTTGTTTTCTGTGACTTAGGATTTACTTGCCAGATTGTAATGAAGCATCATTTAACAAGCTTTCAGTATCATCTTAGTATATCATCTACACAGAGTAGTTGCCTAAAAGAAATCAAAATCTTTTTTTCTCACATGGGAATTTTCTATTACCCTCCTTAGAAACTATGAAAATTGTGGTAGCCATGAAATCATGTAGAATTCCATCATAACCTGTTTTTCATTCAGTCTAACAGGAATTCGTCTTTTCTGACTTTAGTTATCTGCAGTGTAGTCATCCTTATCTGAGCCAGACATCTGAACGTCTATAGTTCATTGGGAAAATTGCCAAGCCTAAGTTCATCTCTGCATGTCACCTACAATAGCGTGACATGAACTTCAGGTTTGAAGCATCATTGTTGTGACTGTACAGGGGATCCCCTAGTCTACATTGTGGATGTCTACATTATGTCTACTGAATTTCTTCTTCTTTCTCACATCTGAGATATTCCACTACTGCTCTTTTCATCTAGCTGAGCAGACTGCAGAATCGCACTGTTTTGTTTCCTCTCACAGTGTTGAAATTACTGTTTGTGACACATGGCACCATTTCAGTGGCATCTGCCCCTCTGAAAGTGAGATAGTTATAGTCTTTTCCAAACTGCTTCCCCCTGCAGAGACCACACTGACCCTCAGCTGCTCTTGGGGAAGAACGCATGGAAGCAACACAGATAGGGTTTTTTACAACTCCATTCTATTCTATCCTCTCACTGCCTCTGCCCATTCTGGGAAGTAATCAAGTCCACAATAACAGTGATAGCCTACTGAGGGACATATAAAACAAGCCATTATACTTTTCTCATTTAAAACTAAGTGGACTTGTTAAACTAATTTCCATCTTTATTTCAGACAGAAAAGCAAGGGTGGGTGAAAAGTTTTAATTATCAGGCCCACCATAAATGCTGCAGTATCAGGTAACAGATGTACCTTCAGCTGAGCAATATGATGCTCGGTAGTTTTCTTTACATGAGCATCCCAACCTCCAACTCCAATACAGATTGTCATCATGAATGAACAGTTCAAATGATTCTCCAGAGACTCTTATCAGAGGCACAACAGAATAGACAACAACACAAAACACCGGTCTTTTTAGATGTTATACTCTCTCTTTACACAATGCATTCTGTGGGGTCCAAGCGTTACCTGCCAGGACCGTCTATCTAGGAATATATTCCATAGCTTTGATCTTGGGAAGATATAAAGCTAGTGGGTTAATTTACACAGTTAATTAACACAGCTATATCATGTACTAATTAAAGTGACTCTGAAGCATTGACCTTACTACTGGAAAGCAAACAAACAAACAAAAAACAGAAGGCAGAGATTTAATATCAGACCTGCTGGAAGCTTCAGACATAATGAAGATCATAAAGAATTAATTCATTTGATATTTTATGATATACTATGGTGGGAAGAGTCAAATGGTCTAGGAAGCCTCTCAGGCTGCAATAAAGGGAAAAATTATTAGCACTTTTATAGTTAACTAGAGGGGAAAACTGAAATCAATTGATAGATGTTCCAGCTTTGAAAGCTAAGCCTAATGAAATACATTTTGAAGATGAACTGGTGCACACAAGCATAGGAGTAAAGAGACAAAAAAATATGCCTACTGTGTGCAGGAAGATTGAGAATTCTTGGGAGCTTACAATGGATCTATTATGAAGGAGGAATAAAGCTAGCAACAGACTTCTGTCTTATAAAATTAGCCCAAATAGAATAGAGATCCAAAATGAAGAGGAACACATCAGACTCTTCTCCTACAGGAAGTGTTTACATTTTCATGTGTAAGTTATCATTCTAGAGCAGGGATCACACTCATCTGTAGGGATAGGTGACTGTGCTTGTGTGGCCTTTGTTTGATGCAGAAGTTGTAGGTAGTATTATAGTAAAACACTATTTTGTTGTTATTTGAACCAGTCGTAGACCTTCACAATTTGTGTTGACAGCTCTTGTCATGTACAAGCAAGCACAAAGTAATCTGTAATTAGTAATTAACCTTTTCTTTCAAATTATAGTACTGCTCTGAAAAAAATCATATCTAGAGGGTATAAATAACATTTCAGCCATCAACTCTATGTACTGCATACTGGACAGCTTTCTACAGCAACATTGACTTCCAGATGCAAAACAAAAACACTAGGTGGAGGAGAATAATGAACATGAGTAGTGTGGCACCTTCTGAAACAGTGCCAGCAGGGAGTACAGCTTGACAAGTCACGTTCAGAACCAGTTTAATAGCCAGGAATCACAAGGTTTTTAACATAATCTAAACCAGGCAAAACTGCCTCCAGCAAAGCCCTGGAATAAGCATGAACTTAATTTTGATATATTGCAATCATTTTTTCCTTCCAGACATTTCTGTTGCGAGCTGGTAAACCCAACCTGCAAAGAAACAACATTTCTAATCTTGAAGGTGCGCATAGTGCATGCAGAATTTTTTCACATATTACCCACAAAAGCAAAAATTCTTTTGAAGCTAAGCATTAGATCTCCCATTTTGTGTGGGCTGCTTTGCAGTTCATGCTATATTAGTTCTTGGGAAATCATTAAGGCTTTCATTAGTTAGAGAATGATTAATAGAAAGCAGTAATTATATTAATGGTAAAATAAGAGGAAAAATCTTTTATCAAAACAGCAGTTGCAAGTTCCAGCATGTTTCAGCTCTTTGTGAGAACATACTTTAAACCACCATGTCACAGATTAGGACTTTAAGGAACTACCCTCTTATCTATTTCCTTCTACCACCAGTAACTAGCTGCTCAAAGCAAAACAAAATTTTTAATTCCTGCAAGTTTTAGAGTGCCCATTTTCTCATCCAGGAATATATGACTAATATAAGCATTAATTTGAAAGCTGTTGCTTTATAAAAGATCTTTTTGATAAGAGTAGAAGTTAAAGGAAGAGTCTTTCTAGAAGTGCATGGGAATAGGACAATAGACAAGTGAGAGTAGGAAAATTCTAATCAAATGTTAGGAGGTTTCCTTGCTTTCTACTGTAAGTGGAATGGCCTTGATTTAATGAGAACAGTTTTGAGCAGGGAATTCAACTGGATGAACTCTGGAGTACCAACCTAAATTATGTTTCTGTAGTTCTAGCTATGATTCAGGAAAAATCTAACCCTATACTTCCATCTGTCTCATAAGATAAAGATCCTTATCTTGAGATAAATATTAGCAGTTAGCTAAGGTGGGCTGAATTCAGTGGGAGGATGGACATATATTTAAGTAGTATTCAGAACAGGGATAGCTTCCTCCATCAAGGGTCAGCTGCATAAGAAATTAAACTACATTTTGATAAAATTTGTTTATAAAGAGTGAGGAGTCAGCACAAGGTCTGTTTCTGCCTCTTTTTTTTCACACTTGTAGAAAAAAAGCACAAATAAAATTCCTTCGTGTGGATCCTCATGAAGTCTTACAGGTGGAGCAGTCCTACAGAAGGACACTTAAGTATATTCCCATATGGCTGCATTTCTTTCTTTTACTTATTTTTACTCTTAACTTGTTGCTACTATTCAGATGTAACATCAAAATACCTAATTAACTTTTTGCATAATTAATAATTTTCAATTATGTGACAACATCCTTGATGTCTTTCAGGTTTGCTTTTTGTTTTTTCCCTTTAAATTATTAAAACTGTCATTTAGTTTCCTTATTCCTCTGCATTCCCTCTCCTCTGATGGACCCAACCCTACAGAAAAATGTTGCATTACACGAATATGAAAATTTCTACATTCTAACAGAATAATAGGATTTGTTTTAGAGAAAAAGCACACCAACATGTTAGCTTCCTTGGCATATTGAAATAGACTTTTTCCAGTTTCTCTGTGTGTGTGTAGAGTGAGATAAGCAGCGATGAAAAGAAAGATCTGGTATAAGATAGATAAAACTTATATTTTTTCTTATCTTCTTTTTTTAACTGCCATGTGTCTCCTGTAATATTTGTGTTACAGATAGCAAATGAACCCAAATATGGAATTGTCATTTATGGCAATAAATATCTGCTTGTGGACTGTTGCAGCAGCCCTCTGGTTAGAGGGTGGAAATGAGCCAAGACACTGACTTCTTGTCCATCACAGCATGAAGAGGGTCCTGGTTTATTCCTCCTTACAGCTTAGCCATCCTGACTCCAACGATTCACTGACTCTGGCTGCAGCAAGCTCTGACTGTAGGTTTCCCTTGCAGCATCTGACTGCTGGTTATTTCCTGCTAAACTACGACTGCATGAATTAGTTTTCAGGCTCTGAATGCAGGCTTTTGCCCAGCTAGACTGTGACTGCAGATTCCAACGCCAGGCTCTAACTGCAGACCTAGACAGACCTCACAGCAGTGATTCTCTCTGTCCAGGATCCTTCATCTTCCTGATCCTCTCCTTTCCTCTGACTCAAGATTCTTCTTCTTCTTCCTCTTCCCGTTCTTCCTCTTCTTCTTCTTCTTCCTCTTCCCCTTCTTCCTCTTCTTCTTCTTCTTCCTCTTCCCCTTCTTCCTCTTCTTCTTCTTCTTCCTCTTCCCCTTCTTCCTCTTATTCTTCTTCCTCTTCTTCCACCTCCTCCTTCATGATTCCCCCTTCACCAGCTAACCTACTCACTTTTCTCACACTTTTTTTTCATTGGATATAGCTGTGACTCATCAGGGGCAAGGCTATATTGGGTAATTAACTCAGCTGTTACTTATCAGGGACAAGGTCACCTGCATTCCCTTCTACAGTGGTTCTTTTCTAATTTGCATGTGTTCAAATGATTTCAGTATTACTAAGGAAAAACAGTCACAAGCTTATACTTACAGAAAATCAGTATCAATCTTTCTGTTTACTGTTGCCCTGAAACAGGGAATGTGAGTGACCAGAGAGGGGATGGAAATATATCCCAGGAGGGCGGGGTCTTCACCCCCCCAGCACCAGAAACCCTGAGGCAGAGCCAGCTATGAAAGAGTCTAGCATCATCCAGGAGACAGCAGGACTGCAAAGAAACTATGAAATCACATCATCTGCTTCCTAGATCTGGCCAGACTCGGCATCAAAGTCAGAGCAGCACCAAGGCAAAGGGGTCGCGCACAATTTCTTCTGATTTCCCTGAAAAAGTGAGTAGTAAAAATAGCCATGCAGGTGGGCTAGTGGGGGAGGCAGGGGATGGCAGCAGAGGGGACTCCACCTAGCTAATATTAGCCTTAGGCAATGCTGAGGATAGTACTTTAGAATTATATACTTCTATTTGAAATGAGTTTGCTCCTGCACTAGTTTCCTATGTTTGCTACTGAGTCATCAGTAAATTTTCAAATATTTTAAAATCTGAAAATTGCTCAGCAAGTTTGCTAATGACCCCAAACTGAGATGCAGTTGACACAACAGAAGAAAGGGAAGCCATCTAGGCATTTTCTGGGGAAATTATAAGTAGAACTTACAGTTGTTTAATATTTTATACAATTTTGTGTGTTTGTAGTTGTTCAACAGAACCAACCAATAGCAAATTATATTTCTCAATGGCACAATGGAAACACTCAAATAGTGCTATGTTGTGCCAAAACAGTGTTACCTTTTAGTGCATTTTTACCTCTGCAGAAATACTACCAACTCTTACTCTGATTATTAAAAATACCAATAATTAAAAGCAGTGGCTGATATTTTTGTGTATTTTCTATACCTTTGCACACAGGATTCAATTTTAAACCATTAATCTAAAACACATAGCCACCAGATTCACCTATTTTTTTCCTGTAATTATATTGCAGGAATGTCTGGACTGTGATGTCTGCCTACTTAGATAACTGGCCTGGAGATTCCAGAATCCATGGAGATACCGATAAAATGTCTTACTATTTCTGGAGGTAGTGAGCAGAGTACCAAATGTCAGCAGATTATCTAATTAGTACCAAGGATGGTAGGAACAGATCATGGAACAAGCTGACAGTACAAAGCTCAACTTTTAAGCTGATCCAAGCAAGGGATGGGCTCTGTCAGGGAAAACACATGTGTGCACACCTGTGTTGTTGGGGGTTAGATTTGGTTTTCTTTTTTCCCTATAGAATCTTTTCCCACAAAGTCACTAGGAGACTAATTGCTGGGTACTAATGGGTGCTTGACCAAAACAATATGAACGGCTAGGAAAGTGTAGCACTGGGGCTACACCCTTCTTTGGTCTCAGGGAATTTTTTTCTCTCCGGGGGGGGGAAAAAGGTGATACCTGATACCTCGAGGTTTTGGGAGGTAAAGGGCAGGGGTGGGAACAGTTTTCTCTCTCTTGCTCTCAGCATTGGAGAGAGAAGGGTCAGGCCACTCCTGCTGCAGGAAGAGTTTCTCACTGCCAGAGGAAATCTCCCATCATCTCCTCGTGTGTCCAGGGACTCTGAGCTCACCTCTTACTGCCCTGCTGGAGCTGGGCCGCCCCGTCCCATCGCTGATACTTTTCTTCGGCACCGCTTTGGATACGCTGTATCCCCGCACTGCCCGGCCCTGCCAGGACATCCCTGCCCTTCCAGCTACCACCCTGGAGCTTTGGTGCATCCCACACACCAGCCAGGGATTTTCTACTGTTCCAGCTTGGTGCTGGAGCACCAAGGGAGCCCTGCACCGAGACCGGACTGCCCTGGGCTTTTATGAAACAAAAGCCCCTCAAGGTTCCGGGTTTTTGTTTATTATTAATGCTGTAGTTGTTGTTGTTTGTTTGCCTTGTTATACATACTAGTAAAGAGATGTTATTCCTATCCCCATATCCTTGCCTGAGAGCCGACTTAATATCAATGTTTTAATAATTCCAAGGGAGGGGGTTTGAATTCTCCATTCCAAAGGGAGGTCTTGCCCTCCCTAGCAGATATCTGTCTTTCAAGACATATGTGCACCATCACCCAAGGACTTCCATATCCAGCTGTCAGTGTCCGACACCAGCAAGAGGAGCCCCTAGAGATATAGAGGTGTATCTTTCCAGTAGTTTCTGTTATCAGTCTTCTGTCCACTGCCAGTCAATGTCCTGGTTCACCGGGGTCAGACACTTGGCCAGAGTACCGTACTCAGCATCCAGCCAAAGTGAGAGCATGTACTGTTGTATGTCAGGTCTCGTGTGTTACAAACATCTGAGGAACCAGCATTTCACTCTCTGCCCTTGGTGGTTTTTTTTCTCTATAACAGCCACACAAAGTTTCCAAGACTTATTAGATGCAAGGCTAAGACTGCTCTCTCAATCTATTGTTCTTCCAGTCCACTGCAGGTACCAAAGCCCCACAATATTGTGTTGAATGACGGCCTAATTTCCAGTCCATTTTAGAAATCATTAATGTCATTTACAGTGTTTCTTCTTCCCTGAAAGTACAACATGCTCTGTTTTACCTGATTCTAGTTTGTCTTCAATCTACATTGTATTATTTCCATCTTTTAAAATATTTCTATTGTCTTTTTTCAAACACAAGCCCTCCATTCATAAAGAATAATTGAAAAACTTTTGCCTGTTGCTTTTATCCCCATAGTTTTTCTATTTTCCTAAACAGAAGGTGGATATTGTGATTGTCTGAGCTCTGATGAGCACACAGTACCATTAAATCAGCCTCCAAGTAATCGGTAGGGTTTTTTTGTAAGATCAATAAATAATTTCTAGAGATAAATCAAATAAATTGTACTTGCCTAGCAAGATAAAAAATCAGAGTATGTGAGTAGGTGTTTGTATGTTTTATTTAAAGCAGTTTGTATCTGTTCCTAAATTTCATGCTTTAATATTCCTTTTGATGCTGTAGAACTCTTAACTAGTGTATTTATGTATTTGAAGCCTGTGTTACAATCCAAATTCATCAAAATGTCAATCATTTGTTGTAACAGTCTGCTCTTTTTTCTTATCAGGTTTCTGTATTATTAGGTTGTAGATGCAATCACACTTAGTGCTGCTGGAGGTGTGTATGTGATCTGCTTTCCTCCTCCATGGATCTGACAGTTTCACAGGCACTGATAAAAAGCAGATGTAAAATTTGGCTCTGATCTGTTGGCAAATCTGCACTGGCAAGCACTGACAGTCCAGGCAGTGTCTGACATTCTCATGCAGGAAGAGATAACAGCTGCTTATCAATGATGTATTAGAGATGGGCACAAACCAACTGGTGTACACATTCACATAAGAGAGGAGAAAACATTCATTGACAAAGGGATTGCTTGCCTCCTACTACATATCTGGCCTACATCCCTACCTTCTGTGGTAACTGCTTCTTTTCAGACTCAGGGTCATAGAGGTCAGTGCCCAGAGTCAGCCACAAATGAGCTGTCCTGGTTTTCCTAACCTGGAGAGTCAGCTGGCTCCCTCAAAGCTGGAATGGAGCTGCCAGCCAGTGGGTAGGTGGTGTGAGGGATCAGCTGGGCTCAGCTAAAGTGGCAGTATCATCTGGGTGTTTTGTTATCCCTGTCCTCTTTGGTACATGACTACCTTACTGATTTCTAGGTTCTGTAAACGTAACAGCTGGGTTTCATACCAGATGTTAACATAAACAAATACTGTCAAACACAGACCAAAATGCTGTCATAGCAAGGCGGAGGTTGAAACTCAAGGCTATGTCTGCTAAGTGCTAGCTAATTCAATAGTGGGTTAGAAACCTCTTCAAAATTAAAACTCTGGCCAGATGCTTGAAAATGATGCATTTCTTAATTCCCACTTGTCAGATTTGAAGAAATGTTAATTTATTTGCAGTAAATATAAACAGAGTAGCTCCATTTTTCTTAAAGAATAGGTGACAAACTAACATCTTTGTCTCATTCTTCCCTTACCAACACCAAGATATGGAAAACCAGACTGTTGGTTACTGTGGTTAGGGTATTGTACAGAAACAGATGTGAGGAAAATAAAAGAGAGATTTACAATATTTTGAAGGGATGCCTGCATAGAGGGGCACCAGAGGACCTGGCAGGGCATGAGGCTATGGGGGAATGAACAATGCACTAGGTGCTGCAGGGTGTACACAGGTATGTGTCAGATTTTCTCAGTCAGGGTGCCCCAGCCTGCCTCCAGTGATGCAGGGAAGGTGCGGTCAAAGATCAGGTCTTCTGTTGATTTTCCAGCTAGATCACAGAGATGTATCTGAACATCAGCCCTATCTTAAAAGACCTGAAATATTTTGATACTCTTGTTCTAAACTGAATATTTAGTGTTATTTTCCATGTATAAAGTATAAAAAGAGTGAGAGACTCCATATAGTAAGTAATGGAATACATCAAGTAAAGTACTACATAAGTAAAATGTCTTATAAATGTCAGTGTTACACTCATCAGTTTCATTGGCCCTCAGTCTTACCCTGAAAACTTGAAGAGAATAAATTATTTTATGCAGAAATGTAGATCAAAATTAATTATTCCTCTGACCATCTTCCTCAGATGAAAATGGAGAATCTTCTGGTTGTAAGATTTTGAGATTCATCTCAGCATTTCTGTGGTGTCTTCTTTAGACTGTAATGGTAATCCTATAGCACGTTAGACATTTTCCAAGCCAAAGTCCATAATTAAGGGACATTTTAGTCATAATATACTGTTTTAAAATCTTTCTGTTACAAACAAATTTGCAGTTACCCAGACTGTTAGGTTCTGTGTGTTTCTTGAGTGTTCATATTTGCCCAATATTTGAGGCACTGCCATGAAGCACAAGTGAAATGCTCAGTGCTACAGTCACTGTAGAGGTGTGCAACTCTTCAAAATGGGTAGATCAGAGGACATCATCTTGAGGAACTCTCCTGAAAGAGTCCTAACTTAGCAGAGGCACAGAAGTGGCAAAAGTGTTGAGAGCTCTCTAGGGGATAAAGATTTCTGGTATTTACCTGTGAACTCCAAGATAGGAAATAGTTTTCAAGTTTGTAGAAGCTTTTTTATATTTGTTAATGACTTTGTGCATATGTTTCTGTTGTGGGTGTGTGTGTAAGAGATAGCTGAGAATGTGTGTGAGAGCCCATAAGCATTGAAGCAAAGGAACCATTTGTGATTAGGAAAAAGATTACTGGTGAGAAATGCTATGCTCTGCTGCACATTTCAGATATGTCAGAGATTCAAAAAGGTCATTGCTGAGAATGGTTTCCTCTGTTGCAGACACACAGTAAATGTGTGAAGTGGCCCTGAGGGCAAGGCTGATAAGACTTAGTACAAACATGTTTGATCTGTGGGGCTTTCTTTCTTTCTTTTTTCCTTTTTTGTTCAGTTCTCTAATAAAGCTGTTAGTCACAGCCATGTGCAGGCAAAACTGTGTTTTTAAAGCAGAAGATATGAGATCTTAAAAATGGGGATAAGACCAATGGAGGAAAGTTGCTTAAGGAAATGGATCTGTCAGCTGACACAGGGAAAAATGGTGCAAAAAGAGTTGAAGCTGAACATTTCTGCTTTCTCAGGAAAAGGCAAGGGCCAAGTTTTGAAAATCTGCAAGCAAACCTTTATCCTTAATCTTTCTGTTAGGTGTTAGGAGGATTACAGAAAACATTAGCAGCATTGATAAACAGGACATACAACATAGAAGTGCTACGATTTGATCACCATTTTAAACTACCTTTAACCCCAGGTTCACTACACATTTCTTTGTGTGTCTTGCTGGTTCACACAGAGGATCCAACAATGTTTCTGTGGTTCTGAGCATCAAATCCTTATTTCAAATATGAAAAGCTGAACTTGTAAGGAAAAACATAGCAATACTTTCTAGCTGAATGAGATATAGATGTTGTGACATGCTATGTTATATCCCTGTACCATCCAAAAGATTGATCCGCATTACAGTTTTGCTCTCAGTATGTACCTTTGAATTCTGCTTTGTTTTGGTTTTTTTCATCCGATAATATTTCCTCCAATGTCCTGAGATTGCCAGGTGGTCCTTTTGACTTTTCTCAGGGTTTCTTTGATTTTTTTTTCAGGTAATATAGCTACAGATACCTAGGTGAAAAAACTGACCTCACTAAAAGTCACAGTGATTCAGCTGCCCCCCTTCCAACCATACTTTCAGCAAATAAAGTATGGGTTTTTCCTGATTTGTCTTCTGTATTATTCCCATTCAAGTAACTTAATGCATCATGGTGTACCTCAAAGTCTTCAGAGAAGGTAAAATGATTGGATAGGCAGGAAAGTGATACTGGCTCATTAAATATAATTTTTCTATCACTGGGTTAATTTCTCTTAACCGGTTATCTGAGTGATTCTGCGTACTTTCTGACTAGCTCTTCTGTGTCTCCCAAAGCTTACTCCAGAAGCTGTCCACTTATTGAGCTATTACATACTTTCTTCCTGGGCTATGCAGTTAATGTAACATTATTCTGGTTGATAACAGCTCTGTCACCTTAGTAGAACTGGCTGAAATTTATTGCAGATGCTGAGTTATACAGCAGACCTTCTTGGTTATCACCTTTTCAAGCATCAGCAGTTTCACTTTATTACAGAAGCACTGCTTTTACTGGGATAAACATGCTTGCACAGCTACTCTGACCAGTAAATGCTGGGGATATGGCTAAAGCTCCTATGAGTCACAAACCTAAACCCAAATTTGAGTAAAACATCTCACAGACATGAAGGAAACTTTCATTTCTTATTTGAATAACCTTCTAGCCCTCAGGTTCTGAAATTTCCAGCTTCTTAAAATGTGTTCTGCATGTCTCCTATGTTAGTTTTCAGAGAGTAAACTGTTGTGGTTGTCTAAACCAGAGCTAGGTTAAGACCCCAAAGGAAAATTGCATGCAGGAGTGAAGTTCTTGTCAATGGAAGTGTTGTGTACATATCTCTGCATGCAACCCTTAACGAGTTAGACAAGTATTTTAACAAACAATTCTCACACATTAGATTATAGTCAATCATGTATTCGAAGGCAAGTGTAATTCTACCGTGCTTATTTTGAACAAGTAATGCTTTTAAGCACTCAAATGTGTTAATAGCATTTTGCTTTTATTCACTCAACATCTGCTTATGGGATATATGCTATCGTACTTCACAGAAGCTGTTACATTAGTGTACATTTAATGAACGTTTACTTCTGCACACAGCAGTGTTTGAGGCTTTGAATTTTAGTTCCCATTGTTTCTGGTAAGTCTTTGAAATAATTTTATACTATCAGGGAAGGCCTTGATCTGCACACCTGCCCTTGAGAGGGAAGCATGGAGAAACCTCAGGTGACGATACAAACCTAACTAGGGTGAATCAAATATTACATTGCTTTTTTCTAGAGGGCTTTTAAAAGTAGCTACAACAAGGCATTTTCAGGAAGTGTCTAGTTTTTAAAATGTTCAGGAAAGGATCTTGCATAATCTTCGGGGAAGGGGTAGCCTATCGATTAGATATAGAACTGTCTTCCACACACAGCACTTGAAATTTTAGTTCCTTACAATCTGGAATATACTCCACCTAGAGGAGAGCTTTGCTCTCCTATACATTTGCATCTGAAAGGTAAGACTTTGCTTAAAGGTATTAAACAAAAATATCTAATTTTCACTAAAAAATGAACTGCAAGTTGTAATGGAGAAGGCACATGTGAATGGACAGGTATTGAAGGATAAATAACAAAATATCTTCCTATGAACTGCTACTCACCCACACTTGACAAAAATCAGACTTTATATAGGGGAAAAAATAGAGAAAGGCTTTTGTGCACTTATAAAAGACTGACTTTTCCATGTACAAATACCATGTGGAGCCAGTAGGTATATGCCCGAGCCTGCTCTCAGCATAGTAAAACAAGAGGGGAGAGGGTGTAAGTTGGAGAGAAGAGAAAGGATCAGTAAGTCTGCACTGATGGCATCAGGCAGAGGCAGAGTTAATATCAGCAATCTCTAGTGATTTACAGCAACCTCAACATGGAGTTCTTTGTGTAAAGGAAGTCACAGTGCTAACAAAGGTGTGTGCCCACAGAGCAAATAGCAACACAGAGATAGGGGAGTAGGCATGTGCACATTTATTGATGATTTACATTTGTAGCCAATGGTCTTGCACCTTGATTTTCAGTGTAGATGAATTTTACTATTCTGAGGAAAGTTAAGAAATAAGAAATGGTTTATGAGAATTTTTTAAGACATTTTGTTACTCTAATGCAGTTTGACATTACTACTAGAAAGCAGCACTCTTAGCCAGTTGGCTTATGATCTCAGTATTTTGAAAGAATTATTAAGCTCACATAATTATCTTTTTCAAGCAAGCTAAAGTAAAAAGTAAGTATCTGCAGATGAAAGCAGTCACTTTTTATTTCATTCAAACTTTTTAGTGTGGGCTTATTTAACTTAAGCATTTGCAATTCTTTCACAGTCCTCTGAGAGTCTGATTGATTGTGACATGGCTCCTTGATCAATACCTCTGTAGCATACCAAAGAGTTAGCAGAGTGAGCTGTGCAACTGCTTTATGGAAAGCAATCTGTCACTTCTCTCTGTCATGCAGATATGCTAATTCAGCTGTTTATCTGGATGCAAAGCATTTTCTCCAAGAGTGATATCTGTGTGTATTCAAAGTGCTTCTATTGACATATTTTTTCTGATCACCTGAGTACTAACTGGACGAAGTACATTCAATACCAAAATGAGAACCACAAGTAATGTATTGTAATATAGTCTCCAGCTGATATGAAAAAGTTCTCCAGGTTCAGGATACAATATTGCATCTTTTCTTGCACCTCAGATGCAGAATATCTATTTCAGCTACTGCTAATCAAGTTATTAACTATTGCTTGAAGAGGCAACCTTGCAGAGCCATTCCTTGTGGTTTCTTGCTTTGTGTAAGAGAGGATTTTGTCTTTTTACCTCAGGAAAATACATGCTTTTAAAAGTTTCCATAAATAATAATATTTTGTTCTTGGAAAAAGGAAAGAGAGAGCTGAAGTTTTCCTTATTACCTGTGGGAACATATTAGGCCTTAAGAAGCTTTACAAGGCATTGTAAGAAGAGCTAGTGAGCAGAGAAAATGTCTGGAGTCATATTCTTCACAGAGTAACTTACATATTATGTTATATTTCTATTTCTCTTAAGGCTTGATCTTTCATATCCATCTGAACTGTCTTATAATCAAACCTAAGAAAGAGCAAATTTATGCAAATATTAGAAATTTGATCTGTATTGTGCAGGGGGGAATGTACCTCCTGCTAATCCTAAAGAAAGCAGAATGATTTATTAAAGGTCAACACCACATGCAAGTTAAAAAAATGTTTACCGTGGACTAGCTTAGCAACGGGACTTTACAGCAGAAGGTAAGGTTGAACAGGGCAAATGTATTGCAACAGCAATATCAATTTTGCCTCTGTTTTTAACTTCAAGGCAATGCAAGGTTGTTACCGGCATTTTTAAAGAATTTCTCCTTTGGGTCACTGTGTATACTTCAATGGAAATCTGAAACACATTTTTAAATTAAAAGATATGGCTAGGACAATTTTTTTCATACCAATTTTTTTGCTGTGGTAAAGAAAAAAATTAAAAGTACTAGTGTAAAATTCTGATGGACTAAAAGATCTCTTTTGCAATATGCCTACATATTTTAATTACATGTATTCAAGACAGAAATCTTTATTTGGTTCATCAGAATTATTACAGAACCAACTTATCACCTTTTTTTTTTCTTGCAGGTCACAGTTTCAGGGAAAAGCTTCAAGTTGTCTAATGGCTAACAAGTGTTTAAATTGGATGTTAAAACCTCCTACATAAAACTGGAACATAAAAATTCTTTATGAAAGTAATACTGTTAGCATAAATCAAATCTAAGTTTAGGCACACAGGAATAAAGGTATTTCTAGAGCATCCATATACAATATGTAGGTTAACATATTAAAATACATACAGTCACAGCAACAGTAAATTTAAATCATTCCTGTAGCAGCATCAGCAACAGTAGCAGCAGATGCTTTCTACCAGAGGAGAAGCAAATACTCTCAACTGATGTTCAAATAGTGAATACAAGATCAAAGTAATTCTCAGGAATATACAAACATGTTTGAGCACCTGCATAAACATGTAAGTTTCAATTCAAATATAGTTTCTTTTAGAACTGGGGGCAAGATTTTGTGCTTGTATTGCTAACTGCCCTTAATAGTCAAGCAAAATAACTTGAAAATTAGATTACTTAGAAAAACTCCTTTCCAGAAACTGCTTTAAAAAGGTGCCATATAAATGAACACATGCAAAACCAGCAATTCATAGGGTTTTAATTTAATGAGACTTATAAGAGCACTTGTATCTTATTGTATCTATATCATTGGTTCAACTGTTCAAACAGAAGGCAAAAGTAGATCTTAAAATTAGAACATAAAGCTTGATATTAAACAAAGTTTGGTCCAGTATGTTTATTTCTTTAAATAATGATCCCTCGAAGAGTACTGTAGTGTTTCACCAGTCCAAATCAACATTAAGCAAAGCTTAATTTAGGTCCTTGGAGTTTGATCCCAAAATGATTGTTTGGAGCTACCTTGTTACTGAATCCTTCCTTTAGTTTCCTTAGTAAATATTTCATTTTGAGAACACTTTCCTTTTTGACAGGATTTATCCTTCTAGCTCTCATAAGAGGGAAAAAATGAAGTATCTTCCCTGCTTTGGGTGATGATAGATTCAAGAAGACTGCTGCTGCCAAGGATAGTTCTGGAATAAAAAGCGAATAAATTATTAAGATTGGCTTATTTGTAAACAAACACTACAAGGGAACATGAGCCTGTGAAAATATGAATAAAGCAGAAACCACTGTAACTAACTGTATCCTACATCACATCAACCCAGCTGAAAACGTGTCAGGAGACTGTGTCTATGTCTGTTCTTAAAGATTTCATTTTGAAGAACTCAGGACTTACTAGCAATGCAAGAAAGTTCTGACTAAACTTAATTTCCTTGACATTACACAGCCTGAGCACAGTTTTGCCCGTGGGGTGCGCAGCTCCTAATGAGGCCAGCCAAGAATCTGTAGTCTCACTACAGATCAAGACTTAGTGTTGAAGTGTCTAGTGGTCAGTGGTGTCTTTTTCTGCATGGGTAAAAAGCAGAAAAGCAGAAAAGCACAGGAGCTCTGCCTAGGTAACACCCATCCAGAACAGCTGAGTACAGTGTCTAATAAAAAGCCAAAGGATTTCAAATTCTGACCATTTGAAAGTACTCCCCTGAAGGGTAGAGAGTAACCACAGATCCCTGTGGTAATCCAGCTTTAAAATGTTACCGTTTCCTTTAACTCAGGCAATTGCTGAGAGGGGGTGTAGCAGTTGTCACCCTGAGTTGGAAAGCAGGGCCTGTCATCTCTCAGGTAAACAGAAGATGAGGGATTTGAACCCTTCTTGCTCTATGCCCTGGCCCTCATGAGTCTCATAACAGTCCTGTCTGCCTGTGAAAAGGGAGACACAGGCAGATAATGAGAAAGAAAAGTGTCCGTTTTCCACCTTAAGGTCTAGGGGTTTTAGCTTTCATGATACAAAACTGCATGGATGGGTTAAGATAAATTTAAGGTAAATTCAGTTACTAATAGCTGATACTCCAGTGCTCCCAAAGCTCATTTAAAGAGCTAAGCATTTCTTCCCTACAGTTCATTACAATGTCTGAGCACTCAGCAGAAACAATTTCTCATCCATTTATAGAATGAGATGTTGTTGACATTACTTTTATTTAATCTTCAATGGTACTTTGTGCTTTTCAATTTCAATGGTAGACTGCAAGAGGGAAGGAAAGGAACACTAGAAAATCTTCAGGAGACTTCTAATTTGGCAAATCAAGGACCAGCAGGTCTTTTTAGATGTGTGGTTTTAAGTATTCAGGACTGACCATGTGGACCTATGATTTATGGCTCTCTCAGAAGAGGTATATCTGAAATTAGGGTAAATAATGTCCTGGAAAAAACTTGAAATACTTCGTGACAAGACCTAAATTCAGCCAAAGCCTTGAGATGAACGTCTGCTATTTTTCTTAAGGAGAATATGTCAAAAGGAACACATGATAGAAAAGCTTTCTGAGCACAACAAGTTTTCTGATCAATTGGCAGACCAAAATAAAATACTTTGGGAACACATACATCCCTCACAGCCAGTGTGACCTTGCATGTTGCTCCAAACTTAATCTCTGTCCAGCAAATTCCAGTGGCACTTGGTGTTGCAGGAAATAACACCTACACAGGCTCCATCTGTCTTTGCTACACCTTGGAATTGTGAGTGTTCTCCATTCCCATCTACAGTTTCCTTTCCATGTCCTCTCTTGCTTCTTCCTATCCAGCAACCTAGATGTTCACACATACACACTGTGTCATGCACTTTGCTGTGACTAATTCATTCACCTGTGCAGGAATTATGCTCTATATAAACCCAGTAATAGTGATTGCTTCTTCTGGAGAAAAGATTCCTAATAAAGGCTCCCGATCATTACACACGTGATTGGCTAGATGAATAAAGACATCACAGGCATCACAGGATATTTAAATTTTCTTTAATTCAGTAATTTCATAGCTCAGTAATGATGCCACTGACTTAAAATAAGCCAACAGTTCTATTTTATCTGATACTCTAAAGCTTCTACTTGTATGTGGCAGTGAGATGTTTCTTTTCAGAAAGCCTAAAGAATATTGCACAGTGATTGTGTACATACAGGATGTGATAGAGCAAAATTCTATCCTAATTAAGTGATGATTATTGTCTCGGAAGTTTCTGAAGACAAAAAATAGTAACAAGCATGCACAGTTGATAACAAATAATTTAAATACTTGCTTGTTGCTTTAATTTAAAGGTTCACTGAGGTGAAGAGGAATTTTAAAGCCTCTACTATGGAACAGCCCCAAACCCCAAATGCTTCTAAGGAGATGGACTTCACAACTTACAAGGGTCAGCTAACTTCTTTACATATTTCTAATGTATGTGTCTGTAATTTTAGGTTCTGCATGAATTACAAAGCTTTGGCTGGATCTGAGAATGTGATTTTATGTTCTTTTTTTTTTTTAATTCACATGCAGTGTTCTACAAGCAATTTTTTTTATATTCTAATAAATGATGTGATATTAAAGCCTGTGGAAAATCAACTGTTTTCAGTTCATTTATGTATAATAATTACTTTTAACTTGAGCTGATTGTAGCACCCTCTGACAAAAAATAGATGATGGAGACTTTCAGATTTAGAGATTTCATTCAAGGTTGCACAGAATACTGAAGCCTGGAGTCTAGACTAGAAATCTGAAGCAAAATTTAAATGATAGTCAGATTTGTTTTTAAAATATGCTTCATTATCTCTAATGTGAGATAACCCACAGCTTCTTACCTGAGATGGCAAATTGGTGAGAAAAAACATAGTCATTTAATTAAAATTTTAGTTTGAAGCTAGCGTAAAATAAATCAGGTTTGTTTTTTTCTTTTTCTATCACTAAACACTCTAACTCAAATTAACTTAAAGAAAACCCAACACAATTGCAACTTACGAATAAATCATAAGGTCTGCACATCTTATTCTGGTAAAATTGTCAGGAGTAGTTGTGTGAGTCCAAATAATTTATGGGAGTGGGCTTCCTTATATGTGGGAGAAAAAAAATCAAAACCTATTTCTGTGTGCAGAAGTTCATCATACCTTTTTTTAGAAAAAAAATCCACATTTTATCAGTCTTCACATTTTAAATTTCCATAAAATGATGAGGTATTTCTGGCTTCACATCCTGAACACAAGAAAGCCACTGATCAAGGATGGACCCATTTGGTTTCTTCTTAAAACAGATTTTTGTCTAAGTAGTAAAAGGAAGAGGCACTTCAGAAAGGCATCTGTTTCTCATTAGGAGCAACACAAAACCTTTGGAAGTTTCCAAAAACAGAAAATAAATGAAAGGGAAAGAAAGACAGCTGAAACAAAGTTAATTTCTCTTATTGAAGTGATTATATATTTTTAAATCATTTGAGTAGTCAATTGAAAGGGAAATTGGAGAAAGGATGAAAGAGAATCAAGTTATGTTTGTCTAGTCTAAATCATCATTTTTTGTCAGAACAAGATAAGTAAAGAAAATGTTAATATTAGAGCTGAGAATCCTAACCAGTAAAAACCTGAGGAGAGTGAATTTTCACAAAAAGAAAAAGAAAAAAATATACTGTTTCATCCAAAATTTTACTAAAATAAGCATTTTAGCATCTCTTGGACATATAGGGATAGCATGAATTCCATGTTACTTCATGTAGTTTTTTACATGAGAGCTCTCATACAATTTCCAAGGAGTTCTAAAAAATCTAGCTTAAAAAATATCTCTACTATCAGTTATAGAAAAGATCAGTTTTGTCATAACCTGGGCTTAACCAGAATTATTCTTAGCATCTACAGACAGTTTAAAAATACACTGATCCCAAGTATTTGGCATGAGGTCTAAAGTGTGTTCAGTCCTCTTCAGTCTCTTCACAGATGAGAGCAAAGCTGAGAATCTTACTTTCCATAGACACGGCACAAGTCTATGCATCTTCAGATGTTTTGGGGTACAGCTTCACTCTCTTTTTCAGAGGCAAAAATAGGTTCAGATCTAAAACAAGTTCCCATGGACTAGTATCAGTCAAATTCATGATCACTGGAAGTTTAGGCAAATCAAAACAGAATTTTTAAGGTTAATTATAATTTTGAGATAGTCAAGAATTTAATCTCAGTATGCATGATGGAACAACACATTCTGAAAATTACAGTATTCTAATAAAACACTACCATATTCAAAACAACCATAAATATTTCAAGTAAAACAATACAACTGTTTACTGCCTAAAGAAATGGAACCAGGAGGCAACAACAGTAGTCTAGCCTACATAAACAAGTTAATGTGATTTGTACTTAAGATCTGGTACAGACATGGTCCCTGCCTACACTAACATCAAGCCACATCCTGGAAGCCAGCTGTTCTACTTCTGCCACATCTGTAACTCTTTAATTCCTGAGCAAATGATGATGTAGCCCTGAGGAGCTGCTTCACAGTTTAAGAGCAGTTGATATGTTTTCATATTCACTGAGTTTAAGCATTTTTTTTTCTCATCTTAAAAAGAAAACTATGCAAATAGCAATCATTATTGTCACTGTCCACAGTTATTCTCTTTTTTCCTGGAGGCAGCTGGTTTGCTTAAACCAGAAACATGGAAGCTGGTTGTCTCCTTGGTTTCCTTCCTGTCAGGGCTGTTTCCCTCTATTCCCAATGCCACTTCTAATTATTTTAGAGGCAAGCAAGCCACTAATTTCCAGCAGCAGTCTGTGAATTAGTAAAAAAGTTTGTATTTCTCATTGAATAAATTATTTTCTTTTGTAGCACATTTTATTTGAACTAACTTCTCTTCCTAGTCTTGAAATCTTCCAAATATACGAAATACATACACTATTGTCTTTTTTTTTCACTAATTTACCATTTATTGAAATAGGAACAATTATCTCATATTTATTTATCTTTTTCAATTAACTCTACCATCAAGTCTTTCTAGAGACACTTTCAAGAGTCCTTTTAGCTCTCTTTTCTTAGTCAAACTTGTAGAAGCAGATCTAAAAAAAAAAATCAAAGAAAAATTTCACCCCAAGTGTATGCAGAATATTTATCATTAATTTTGAAAATATGTTCTCTCTGAATACTCAGGCTAGGCCCATGGGATTTTAGTTGAAAGTGAGTTCAAAGCATAAAAATAAATTTTCCTCTTATTTTATAATTGTGGTGTAGGTGGGTTCTGGTAATGTGCCCATATGAATGCCCAGTGCACACTTAACTCCTTGAGGGCTTCAGGACTTCCCCAGTCACATGCATAAGTGAGATAATAAATCAGCTTGAGACAATGGAACAAGCTGAAATCTGACTGACCCATCATCATTAAATATTCAATTGATGTTTACAGCAGCCCTGCAGTTGGTAGTTTTGAACAGTTCCATCTTTTGCCTCACAGCACCTTCCCCTGCATCTGGCCCAATTTGTTCTCCCAGATGTGCCTGCAGAAGTATCCCTTCTGCAGAAGTCCCTACTGCAGAAGTGTCAGACTGTGGGCAGATAAGACATTTGTAAAAGTCAACAGAAACTGCTCCAGCAGAAATTGTCACAGTCCGTAAGAGGTGCTTTGCGTGTAGTTAGGACGTATCCATAGCAAGAGTTGTAAATGCACTTGGGATGGTCACACAGCATCGTGGTCAGCTGACTTGTAAGAACAGAACAGAATGTTAATTTGAGGAGTCTCTCTGGATTCAGCTGAATGCTGCAATGAGGATCCCCTTGTTTGAACCACCTATCACCACTGGACAGACATCAGTCATTCTGATTTAGAGATCTGGTTCTCCATGCAAGTGTTACCTATTCCAAGATTCCCACAAATTATTATTTTTTTTTCTTTTAAAAAGTACTTTGTCCAAATGTCTGTGCAACAAGGCCAGATTTAGATGACAATATAGTATAGAAATGAAGAAATTTGCATTTCCTACTTTTGCCAGGTGTTTTTTCAGTTCTATTGCCTCCTAATGGCAGATTTTTCTGCCAGGAGGCGGGTTTTTCCCTTTTTCCGGTGAATCTTTTTAATTCTTCTTGCAGGTAAGGTTTCATAGAAGGTAATATTTTCAGGCTGCAGCAGAACATGCATGGGATATGGAAATAGTTCTGCAGCAATTACAGTTAATTGCAGTTAATTCTTAACTGTTTTATGATGGATTTTCCCTTCAGAAGGTTTTATCATTGGACTCTTAAGACTGGAGATAGTTGATTCTCATGAAACAGCATGAGCTTACCCTGAGCAGCAGCAACATGGAGTGTACTCCTGGTTTCAGTCCATCAAGACAGCGCAGAATTGCTTCAAATGCAGTTGATCCACACACTTGCCCTGTAGGAGAGCAAGATCTTCCCTCATAAATTTAACTAAACTAAAGTTAAATTTAACTTTAAATTTGAAGCTAAATTTAACTCATAAACAGGCATGGATTTGTAACACCAATTAACTTTCTCACTTGGACAGGTGAAGTGTTTGCTCCCATGTAACGTCTTTGCGTCCCCACCGCACAATTCCCTTTTCTCTCTTGATTTCAGGCTGGATCGTCACCTCTTTAGAAAGTTAATATGAGCACTGCTCTTTACTAACTGTTTTCAGCCCTTCTCTGAGGTTTCTAAGATACTCTGTGGCTCTTCTTTCCCCGGTCTCAGCATCAGCAGCACTGAGTTAGTACTTCTTAAATTAAAGTGGTGGTGCATGTGGTGATCTGCCTGCCTCATGACTCCTTAGGTAAGCTGCTTCACCAGTATTCCTTTGTTTGGTGACTAGCAGGACTAATATTTTTCTCTAGGAAAAAAAAAAAAGGTATGTGGCAAGAAATCTACTTATTCCTCTTTCAGCTGTTATGTAGAAAACGGGAAATGCTTCCAGGGAAAATGAAGTTATCAGTGCTCAGTGTTCAGGGCTTCCTTATCCTTGGGAAAAAGTCTCAAATGATTTCTCAGAGGATTTGGTTCACTCTTGCTCCAAGTTCTTTTGATGGTATGTCCCATTTTAAACCAAAAGATGGGAATTTTCCCTCCAAACATTTTCCCTTTTATATTTCTTATTTAATGAGAGCTCACAGCTATGTAATATATTTTCAAGGCTAGTCTTCTTCTTTTTGGGTAGCTGTGAAGTCCATATCTACTTCTAAGATTTTTCTGAAAAGGCTGCCTATGATTTTCTAATTTTTTATGACAACTGTTTCTTGCAAATATCCAATGAATAGAGATTGCTTAATCCTTCTCCATTTGTTTGGTTACATTGCTGTGGCATTTCAGTTTACTTGAAGCTGTTCAGCTAACTTCTTAGTTTCTTGTGCTGTCATCTAGTATTCATTCACAACCACTGAGGTCCAGAGAAGTCTATTGCATTTAATGCCCCCTAAAATAAGTCTTTGTTTAACATGAATCCTTGGCCACACCACCAGTCATGCAAGTCTGGTAAAATGCTTTTCCCTAAAAATGCTTTAAGAAAGATTAATTTCCAAATTATTCCGGCTTTATCTCCACCATCAGTTCTGTCCACTAAACCTTGCAGGAGAGACCTGTGTCTCATTTAGCAGAACTTTGGGCAAAACTTAGTGGAACCAACAGTAAGGATATCACATTCCCTCTGCTCATGTATAAATACAATGGAAGTAAATCCCATGGTATCACTTCCAGAGAGTTCTACAATACTGCTGTGATATAAGAAGGTATTTAAGCTAACCGCTTAGAAGCAGTTGAAGCTGGAAGTTCGATATAAACTGAATATAAAATGGGTGTTTTGTCTCCGTTTTGAGAATCCATCTGGTTGCTTTGCTGCTGTTGTGCACAGGTAGTCTGTTCCTACTCAGATCTCAGACACCTTGCTCACTGCTTTCAACTGTAAAACTGATCTCCCTAGGTTCCCTATGCAATCAACAGTCATAGAGAGGGCATCCAAACCTATTCACATCAATGTTTGGAAAAACGTAATTCTTTGAACAAAGTTCTTCAGTCTAAGTTTTAAAGTATCTGTTCCTATGTGGACTACTGTTTAATAAAGTGATGGAGAAATTATGATACAAACAAAACATCCCTTTGTGTTGAAGGAGGTTTCCACCCTGTTGCAACTGATTCAGAATTGTCAAAAATGAAGAAATATAGGAATCACTTTGTGATCATGTGTGAGCTGAACATACTTTTAAGAAAAGGGAGAACATTTTGCTTTTCTTGTGCTAATAATTCATGACTACAGCATTCTCCTTCAGATGTGCCTTGACAAATCTAATGTTTTACTCTTCACATTTTTCAGAAATGTGATTTCTAAAATGTGATTATTGTTGTTTGGCTTTCATTTTATACCTTAAAAATGACTTTTACAAAATTGACTATTGAGTTCCTAAAGACAACCCAGACATTGTATGTTAATTTTATGTAACTATGTGTGGTTCATATGCTGGAAAAGTCTGGGGTAAAATTAACTCCCATCAAATGAAGAGGACTTTTCTGTCTCAAAAGTAATTTGATTTACATAAAGAGTTCTCACCTAAACTTTGATGAAAGCTGAGAATTAGTTCTCACCTAAACTCTTTCATGGGCTCTTGGCTGAGATTTCAGTGGGAGCAGATTTCACTCCCATGTCTTCACATAGCTTAAGAAAGTGGTAGATGCAAAAATTGACTGCCATAAATCCCGATACAAAGTTGGCATAAAGATCCCAGCAAAAAAAAAAAAATCACATAAGTTCTAGAAAAATTGTGAAATAATGCCTCAAACATTGGACATCAGGTACATTGCTTCAACCATGATTCCTATGCCATGGACCACGGTTGGGTTCAATGCTCTTTCAGGCTGGAATTCAGAAGTTTGATGTCCAAATCACACTCATTTAAAAGAATGAGTCCATAAATAATTAGGAAATATGGACTAAGTTAGACACTTGTGTATATATTTTCATCTGTTAAAGGGCAATTAGAAATACAATTGATTTATATTATAATCGATAAATGATTTGTGGACCATATACTAAGTGGAAATTTGAATAAATTGGACAGCTATCATCTGATCTGCGAAAATTTAGATGGCTGTCTGAAAATCACATTATTCAGCTCATCAAGACAAATGAGGGCAGGACATTTGTAGAATTGACATCTTCTGCAAAGGTTATAAAACATTTTTTGTCTTTAAAAAGTTATGTGGCAATTTCCACTGAAATAATAAAGAAATAAGCAATTAAAATCCTTCCAATTATTTTTTTTTCTCTAGGCATTTCACAAACATACTTCCACCTTGCTATCTATGCTCCTAGCCTTAAGGAGTAGGCAGCAATTTCATTTTGCATAGCTCTGAGCATATTACTAATACCTTGTGTATAGTAGAAAATGTGAATGAGTGACCATAACCAGCTGTTGATAGAACACTTTTTGTCTGTCTGTCTACTAAAATCAAATCACACATCTACTTTTCTCCCCTCTGGTCTATGCTGAAGAAGTAATTTGTAATTCAGCTGCATAGAAAAATAGGAAACAACATCCTTTTTTCTAGGGCAAAATGTACTTTAGAATCCTCTTAGGGTGGGAGATGGCTTGGCACTGAGAAGTTATTTAAATTAGTAGCTTTTCTCACTTCCATTTATAACACCTGCAGTATTTGAAATTAGCACGTTAGATCCCCAGTGAGGTATTTTCATAAAAACTGGTCATCCCTGCAGCATTTGTCAGCACACACACTCAGAAATCCATGTATGGAATTACAAGGGCTCAATAAACAAAATGCCCACTTCCACACCACATTAATTCTAAAAGGAAAAGAAAGCCTATATATAAAAAGATGAGAGTAATCATATATTATGCCACTAAGAATAAATACACGTGAGTACACTTATAAATGTCAAACAGTGAATCCCAGGGACTGCTATTCTACATATTCATTTTACCTGTTGATTCTTTTTCCAATATGGAACACCATTTAAACACAGCAGAAGAAACTCTTGGGTCCTAGACCCACCAATAAAAGCAATTCCCATTATAAAAGACTGCTAGCAAAATTCGCCAGCTTTGCAACTTGACTGGTTTTTATTTTTGCTGAATTGTCCTAAATATGAGAACCATAGAAGAAGGAACGGTATACCTGCCCCTGGTAAATGTAAGGACAAATTATATGCTCCACAATAAACATATCTTTAAGAACAAAAATGTAATGTTCAAAACCTGCAATTGCACCAAGAGGATTTGTCTTTCCTGAAATATCTTTTGTTACAGGGACAGCCTCTTCAAGTGGCCTAGAAGTGAGATCTCTGTTACGGTTATTACTATGATCATAATCACTGTTTTAGTGGAAATAAGATCAAATCTTGAGGAAAGCAGAGAGGCTTTAGACACAGGCTATTACCATCCAGTAAGAGAACTGGAAAACATCTTGGGCCAACAGAGCTGATATTAATTACTCTGACACAGATAGCAGTTTTCCAGATTATGATCTTATTACTTAACATCATTGCTACTTCTGGAGATAGCAGTACAGATTTTACTACAATGTTTGATGCATGTCTCAGCAATCATGCATAATACTGGGAACATCTCAGGACTCACTGATTAATTTGATTTACTGAGGGGTCATTTAATTTGTTGATGGATCCCTCAGCCACAAAGGATTAGCTAGATATGAAAGGAGGATGACGTATGCATAGTCCTGCTTAATCAATCATTAAAACCTAAAGCAACATTCCTCTGGTAGAAGAACAGCCTAAACTGAGTTTGGATTCATGATTCTGAATCCAGTGAGTATGTGAGAACCATAATGCGGGCCAGGAAATTTCACCCACACAATTATTTTGTCATACCACCATCAGTAAAAGAGAAGATAAATTTTGTATATCTTCAGCTGGCTTAGTAGAAGTTGTTGTGAAAGTTGTCATTAACTACGGTGCCTAAAAGATAAACCACATGGGAAATTGTACAATGTAAAATTCTGTTTCAGTCTGAAGCTCAGCTCCAATTATATAATATTTAATGCTTGCATAAACATCATAATGAATATACAATTATTGACTTTAATATTACTGTATTTTTCAAAAAATAAAAAGAATTTTAAAATATACAATGCATGACAATTTCTAAACGTGAGTTCATGTATACACACAAAAACATGCATGAAAGGGCCTTTTTTGCAAAAATGTAGCACTCTGCTAAGAAGGCTGGTGTATAAGGATACAATATGTTCAGAAACAATTTTCCCTGCAGAAATGCAAGCACCAATACCTTGATCATAAACTTTTCTAGTACAGGCCCTGACAAAAGGTATCATTAATGGTACTTTGGTGGTTTGATATCCAGCACCAGCCTGGCAAAGTTCAAGAAGCATTTGGACAAGATTCTCAGGAGCATGGTGGAGCTCTTGGGGATGGTGCTGTGCAGGGCTGGGAGTTGGAGTCAATGACCCTGGTGGGTCCCTTCCAACTCAGCTTATTCTGGGATTGTGTGATATCAGACTGAAGAAGGGGAACTACAAAATTAAATAGATTGCTCTATGAGTCACCCATTTTATATGAAAGAAGAAATGCTAATGCATTTTGAAGATTGCACAGCCGAAAAAGTCAGTATATGCTAACAAGAGTTTCTATGGAAACGCTAAACACTGTACTGATAATTTTAGGTGAGGGGCTGTAGTTCAATAAATACAACTATACTCTTTAAGGAGCACTATTGAGTGTTGTGTTGGTTTTGGCTGAGGTAGGGTTAACTTTCACTGTCGCTGGTATGGGGCTTTGTTTTGGATTTGTGCTGAACACAGGGTTGATAATAAAGAGGTGTTTTTGTTTTTGTGAGCAGGGCTCGCACAGAGCCAAGGCCTTTTCTGCTTTTGGCGCTGCCAGGCTGGTGAGGAAAGTGGATGTGCCTGGGAAGTGAGGAAGAGACGGAGGGGACAAGTGATCCAAACCTACCAAAGGGATATTCCAGACCATATGGCATCATGCCCAGTATATAAAGTCGAGGGAAGAACAAGGGCTGGATGTTTGGAGTGAAGGCTTTTGTCTTCTCAAGTCACCATTACACGTGATGGAGCCCTGCTCTCTTGGGGATGCTGAACACCTGCCCGCCCATGGGAAAGCAGTGGGTTAATTCCTTGTATCATTTTGGTTGTTTGCATGGCTTCTGCTTCCCCTATTAAACTGTCTTTATCTCAATCCATGAGTTTTCTACCTTTTACCCTTCCCATTCTCTGCCCAATTCTGCTGACTGAGGTTAAACCATGACAAATATGTCTGTGTATAAAACTTCTAAATCATTTCCAGAAACAGTGGGGTTTGCATTTAGTACAAAATAGCATTGATGCTTTATTTTATATTTGTACAGGTTTTTCAACAACATTTTAGCTGATATTGAAAGAAAAAAAGCTTGTACCTACTGATACTGGGTTTTAAATACAACTTTTAGACCCTACATGTTACAAATCACTGATGTTATTTATTCCCATTCCTGCCCAGAGAGACTCTTAACTGGCAAGACTATAACAGTTATAATGTGGAAAACAATCAATTTATAACAAACTTGAGTTTGCAGAGAACTGTAAAAAGAAGAAACCTAGAGAGTGGTTTTATCCCACCTTCTCTGATCCTGTTCCTCCCTTCTCAAATATTTCTGACTTTCCATATCTTTAAATGCTGACTGTAACTCTGGCATTCAGTTGATTTTTTTAATGTACAATTCATTAAACAGCCCCTCACTGCCCCACAAATTGAGAACTCTTTGTGTCCTCATTTCATGTTTTGTAAGAAAGCAGGAATAATTAGACAATAATAAGGAAATCTTGGCAAGTCTCAAAAGAAAATTCTCAAAAGAGAGATTTTGCTTATGTTTTTATTGCTCAAATTGTGCCTACTCCTTGAGATGACCCAAAAACTGTGGTTCAATAAACACTGAAAGTACAAAGAATTCTTTCTCTCCTTCACTCCCATGTGCCTTTACACACATTAATGTAGGAGGCTCATAAAAGTGAAGCACCAGGGATGAGGGCCTTTATTTAGCGGAGGCATAATAATTTAATACAAGTGTAATGCACATAATGTGTTGACTTGGAAATGGAATAATCTAGGATCTTCAAATGCACACTTTCAATAAAACAGTAATTTAAGAACACTTTTTTAAACTAATGCATTCAGACAATGTATGCCTTCCCTATTATCTATTCATGAAGTTGCTTTTCCCTCTTACACTTGAAATAAATGTTGAATTGACTTTCTAACTAATTATAGAACAGTGTTAAGCAAGTCACAGAACACTAACTTCTGCTGTAGTGTCCTAGGTGACTTCCGTAAGACTAGAGACACTTGGATTTCTTGGAAATAAGGATCTATGCAAGACGAACTCCTCGTTCTGTATTTGTAGTACACTCTTTCAGCAGACAAGCATAAGCAGTGCTATTTCTAGGTCACTACTCCACATCAGGGAAATGGGAGTGAGGTTTATTACCTGAAATTTACTTTCATCTGTACAGTCTTTTCAATCCTGAAAAGACACCATAAAATTGTCCCTTTTCTGTTCACACTGAAAATGCATGCCTCTCATCAACTAAATGGATACCAAAATAGCTGAACCTCTATTAAATATATGTCCTTACCTATATTCTTCCATACACTGCATAGTCATTCTTCAGATTGCAAATTATATAAATAAAAATTAACTTCAGTTAATAAAGTTGATTATTACTAACTAAAGCATATCAAAATAATAATATTATATATAGCTGCGTCTCAGATATAAATTCTCAGGAGCTAAAAGCTAACACCAATTTCTCAGTATCCATTTGCCCGAGAATTTTCAGGACATTAGACGTTTCAGTCTCTACAGCTAAAATGTTCATCAGGCTTAATAAGTAAATAAATAAATACTCCTTACTCTTTTACTGTAAAAATTATGAACAACCTCCACTGGTTGTGTGCCAAGATATTTGTGATGTTCTGTCAGGACCCCATGTAATGGGTTAAAATT
>WBMY01015679.1:0-49804 GCA_013397315.1 Donacobius atricapilla
CTTCATGAGATTTTTCAGGTTCATCACAGACTTTCTGTTCAGCGCCATCAGACCACAAGCAGGAGCTCCTCAGGCTACTGGGACCAGCACTACTGGAACTGTAGAGCCCAGGGGGCAACCCCCAGTCCAGGGATGTTTCTGCAGAAGCACTTGGGGTGCATTGAAGTGTAGCCCTGATTTTTCAGCCTGAGATGTTTTGATTTCTAACACTCTATTCTCATAGAACTTTCTGTAAATGAAAGAAGATGGTTTTGCTAACTCTATCATGTTTTCTTTCTTTCTTTGGAGGTCGGGAGAATTTGATGTCTCTCTGTGTTGGCTGATGTGATTGAATGGGTATTACTTCTAGCACCAATCAGTTTAGCTCTAGCAACCTAATATATAAGGAGGTCAAACTTTGAATAAATATTCTTTTAGCCTTCTGACAATTCTAGAGTTGTGTGGTCTGATTTCATGTCCTACAGCAACACTGAAGGCCTCAGGAAGGGTCCCTAGAGGAGCAGTGCTGGAAGTGATGGAAGAATTCAGGGTGGAGAAGGGGCTTTTGTTGTAAGTGTTCTCCATCATGGTCCCAGAGCAGAGTGAGTGAAAACTAGGGAAAGGAGAATCTCCCTTGCTGGGAGCTGCCAAATCCAGAAAGGGCAAACTCAGTGGAATAAGTTCATTTTCTTTGTCCTCTTTTCTGCACGAGCTCCTCTGATGGTGTGAGGCAGAGAAGAGCTGAGGTGCCAAACCCAGGGATTTCTGTTAGGTTTGAGCAAATCTCACCCATGTAATGTTGTTGGGGGGCAGAGGCTGGGCTCTGCAGGGCACTGACAGGGACATCCTGGGGGCACACAGGCGTATCTGAACACAGGGCTCTGGCGCATGCTGGAGGGCACCAGGAATGTCCTGGGGGGCTGTGATGCCTCAGTGTCAAGGCTGCTCAGGACTGAATGCTGGCCCCAGCACAGCCTCTGCCAAGGAGGGGGTGAGCAAAGGGGCCCCAGCTCCTGTTCCAGGATGGGGGCCATGAGCAGCAGCTGGGCTGGCAGAAGGCAGAGGGGTGCCATGGGGCGCTGCATCTTTCCTATCCAGACACTCTGCCAGCACGTTCCTCAGCCCAGGGCACTGAGGATTTCCCCTCCACACTGTTCTCCAGCATGGAAGCTCCACTGCTGGGCACCCTCCAGCCAGGATCCACATGGGAAGGCTGTGCCAGCAGAACAGGCACAGGCCTAGGTGGAGGGCAGATCTTCCCCTGCTCTCTCCAGTTGCCAAACCCTCTGTAGCCCTCCCTTCTCTCTGTTAGATGCTAGTAGGTTACCTGTGTAAGGAGAGGAGCAGGAAACCATGGCATTCATCCAGACCTTTGTCAGGTTCTCTTGCCCGGTAACCGCAGCCCGTTGGATGGTGGCTGTGCCCTGCTGCTCCCCCAGCACTCTGGTCCTGCTGGCCATGTGTCCCCCCTCAGATGCCCCATTGTCTCTCTGTCCCCCTTCTGCCAGATGAAAGATAACAAGCTGCAGTTCCTTGCAAGCATCTGCACTCTGTGTAGAAGCACCACAGAATACGGCTCATTACTAAGCCTGTAGTTCTTCTACTACAGATATGAACTGGCAGAGAAGATTGAGGTGAGGGCACTCCTGGTGCTCTGGGGAAGTGGGCAGGGAACGCCAGCACCCTGTGAGGGCAGTGCTTATGTAGGGTGAGGGGCTGGTGGCACTGGGTGCTGGCAGCTGCCAGGTGCCAGCCCAGCTGTGCTCAACAGGTGCTGCTGAATGAGGAGCCCCAGGATCAGATGCGCACAGAGGTGTGGCTGCTCGCCTTGCGGGCCAGCACTGGACTGAGGTACCTGCTTATCCCTCTCAGGGACTCCAGCCCAGCACTCTGTGTCCACCTGAACAAGGCCCTGAGATGCCACTCCCACCATCAGGATCCAACTGGGCCCTCTTTCTTTGCAGCTGTGTGGTGCCAGTGCTGCAGGACAACACACAGCTGATAGCTCCTGCTTTCTGAGTGTCCTTTGTCTTCCTCCAGAAGAGAAAATGATGAGCCTGGAGGCTTCCCTCTATACTCAAGTAAGTGCTGGGTGAGCTGCGGAAACCCCAGGCCCTCTGGGATGCTCTTGGCCACCCTGTGTTGCCTCATGATCAGAGATCCAAGGCATGGCAGGGTCTTGCTTTGCTTTCCCACCCTCATCCCTCCTCCCCTTCCCAGGGCTCGGCCATGTTCAGCATCACAGACTGCTGTGCCTGCAGGACACTGCCTGTCCCTGGATCTCCCAGGCAGTGTGGGCATCCTGCCCTGGGAGATCCAGATCAGTCTCCAGCATGGGAGGACAGTAGAATCCCTTGCCATCACTCTCTGTCTTCCCTGCAGACCCTGGATGCCATGGACACGATGCTGAAGGCTGTGGTGCTCAACTCTCCTGGGAAAGTGCTGCAGGGCGTCTTGGAGGTCTGGCTTGTGCCAAGAGTGGGGGTCCTGGGGCTGTTCCTTACCCCTGGGGGGGTTGCCCAATCTGGGGTGGATGGTCCCCAGCCCACTTCTAGTCTATAAATGGACAAAAAAATTCTCCGGCTTTCCTCAGTCCCATCATTTAGTTTTCTGATAAAGGTCACTTGAGTTTTTAAAGAAATGTTGGAGATTATAATTAATACAGTTTTCCTGAGCACATTTCTTAATTGCATGCTTATTAATTCTGAAATAAGCATTTCTGTTCACTTCGGCCTTATTCATTCCTGGACATCTAGACTGTGATCCTCACCAGCTGGTTATTTCCAGCTAAGAGTCTTGACATCTCAGCAGTTTCCAAAAGTTAAATGTATCTTTTATTCCAATACACTTATCACAAATATATGAAGTTGGGTTTTGGTTTTGGTTTTTTTCATATCCATGTTCCAGTGTGACAAGTTCCATACATTGCTGTAGATCATTTTACATTTTACTATGCAACAATTCAGAAGCATGATAACAAAATTATTAGGCATGAGAAGTACTACTATTAACAGTTTGATTGCCAGTGAGTTCTTCAGTTTCCTTTATTAGCTGATCTCTGGAAGCATAGGTCAACGTTTCACAGCTTTTGATCTTTGCTTTCTCTCTGCTGAGGATGTCTGGTAACTTTAACAAACACATTATAATTGCAAGAATCTTGAATAATCTGCTGGTTTTAATCAGCAATGCAATCTGGGCTAATCAAAGGGATATAAATGACTTTCAGGAAGAGCTTCAGTGAGCACCATGTTGTGTTCAAAGCAGGGGTCTAATTCCAGCTTCAGCAGAGTTTGGCAGGAGGTGGGAGCATTTCAGAAGTGCCCTGCAGCTTTGAGTTATCAGCTCTGGCAAATCCATTACCAGCACCAGATCACAGCTGCCTCCCCTCCTTGCTGAGCTTGCCTGGCATGGTGGGTCCTGCTGTATGAGGAGAACATCACCTGCAAGGAGAGAGGGTGGCTGCTGAGGTCCTGCACTCTGCTGGGCATGGGGTCTCCAGCATCCAAATGCAGTCTTTACTCTGTGACTGCAGAACATGTCTCTGGATTTCCAGTGAGTTCAAAGTAACTTACTGAAAACCTGGCCTGGTAGAGAGCAAAGGCACTGCTGGTCGCAGACATAGACTACATTTGTTGGAGACCAGCACCCATGGAAAGAGAGGCTGCATAGTGCAGTGGCAAAACCTGAATTGTTTCCCTGAGTTTGTCTAACTCCCTGCTTCAGGCCTCTGCCTCAGGGATAATGTAATCTGGTTTTATACAGCAGTAGTAGTCACCTAAATAAAAACCTTTATCACATCAAATGTTAAAAAATTATAGCACAAGCTACTAGAGTGTCTTGCAGAGAGGTGCTTCTGTGTCTTGGTGTTAGACTTAGCTGCTTGTGAAAATTTTGAAAAAAAAAAAAATTGGCACTAATTTCTCAGCTCTAGTCAGGCTACGTGCCTGAAGCTGACACTTTCTTGTGTCTAGAGTTTTGAGGTGTCTTCATTAAAGGTATATTTAGCTTTTGCATGCATGAAATGAACATTACTGGGTGTGTCTATGCAATCTGCCCTGAGCAAAGAAGAATCCAAGGAGAAAAATATCTTTCCAAGTTTCTAGAAGCTAAAGAACTATAAGCTGGCATAATCTTCTCACTGATTTCAATGACAAGGAAAGTTGAAAGCAGTAAGCAGAGCCTACCTGCTTCTCCTGTGACACCATCTAAAATGTTTGAAGACAGCATCGTTTTACTCTCTTTTACTGGTGTGAGACTAGGCAGGGACTTGGCAGAGCATCTACTGCTTACCTTTTGTTGGCTTGGTGCTGAAATGAATGTTACAAGCTGGCATCTATTCTATTTGGGACATAACATCATAATAAGCAAACAAATTATACATCTCTAAAATTATATGCAAAGAACTTACGCTGGTAAAATGTCTTTATTTGGTATTATGTGTCAACTTTAATTGCGTTGCTCTTCTCTTTGTCTAATTTGACTAAAATTACTTTTACTGATATTATATACTAAATTTCAAAATAATCACATTTTGCTACAGCATTTAGTGGCAAGAACTTTTCTGCACAGTGCAGCCTCTGTTTTTGTAAAAGCTATGTTCTTAGCCACCTGGCAGCTCATTCTCAGTTCATGTGCATTTAGTTATGGCTGGCACAAAAAGCAGAGTTTTCCAAGGACACTCTGCAGTGGAAATTATAACCTCTATAAAATTTTTTGTGATCAAATTTTGTTTGCTCAGGCCTGCTTTGTCAGATCATGGCCTTGGGTAGAAGTACTGTAGTCACTGAGCTGCTAGGGGGGGGCATATCTAACTAGAGTTACATTGAAGATAAGCAAATAGCTTTTAAATAGCAGGGACTTTTCCTTCTGTTGATTCTACCGCACAGTCAGCATTAAGGACATTCTATTATTCTCATAGAGATATGCTGCCCACCTCTCAGTTTTTGTTTTTAAACTTCTAAATTTTTGGTGGTGTTTTGGATTTTGCTGATTTTGTTGTGTTTTTTTGCCGTTGCAGAGGTTTTAATGACATTTAAGATTTATCTGAGGGGTATGTCCAGAGACTTCAGTCCTTGAGAGTGTGTTGGAAAATCAGGAAAAGTGTTAAACCAGTACAGAATATTTTTATATATAAAAATAACATATATAATGCAGTTAAAAATGACTGTTGCTTTAAAAATAATAATAAAAAATACCTTATTGCCTCAGAATATGTCCTTGCCACATTTAGTAATGTTTTTATTCAGGCATGTGATTGCGGTAGTTCTGTCAGGCTGCCAGAAGAGTGAAACTGTTGCCCAGGAAGGTTAAAATGATTTGTACAGACCAGTCCGGGAGAACAGGCACATCAGGAGAAATAGACTAGAGGCCATCAGAGCTCCAGGTAAATGTCTGAGCAATTCAGTGACAGAGGTTTTCCACAGTCCTTCTGATCTCACAGGTGCTCTCCAGGAGGTAAGATCCTGTTCAGTGCAAACACATTAGTGGAGACCTCATTGATTAACTAAAGATATTGACAAATATCTACCATGTTCTGCCACAAGTATCTCTTTACAATATTCTGACTTGAAACAACTGATATTTTAAAGTTTGGATTACTTGTACTGTTTTATATGTTAAAATATATAATTTGAGATGGGAATTGTGTGTGTATGCAGTCGGATAATATGGATATACAATCCGTCAGTCAGAAAGTTCTCAAGTTATACAAATTGGTTCAGCTGCTGGGTCTAATTGTTTTGTTCATGCTGGTATTTTGAGATTCTTAAATGAACAGCTTGATTCTTAAGTGAACAGAATAGTTCCACAGTAATGGTTTGGAGTCAGGTGGGGAGTCTAGCTTTGTGCTCCTCACTTGCAAGAGAGTATAATTCATGAAAGAGGCTGCATTTACAAAGAGAGGTGCAAGAAAGTTGTTAGTGCTCTGTAAATCAGACAATAGAATCAAACCAAATCAATGCAATTAGGAAACTCCTGTCGCGGTGAGGGAAGAACTTGGTCACTCAATACGAGTAATTGGCAAGCTTCGATTTATTGATTATTGCTTAGTACTATCATACAGTTCTTAATTAGCTAATGCATATTCTGTAACCCATGCACTTCATTGGTTGTTGCCCTTAAAGGTCAGCCCCCCCTTCACTTCCCCATTCCTGCGTAGTTACATCCTCTTTTCTCATGCCTTACTAACTACAACAACTTGCTAGAAGCAGCTGCACTCAAGGACACTCTTGCCATATCAGCAACTCAGATTAGCTGGATACGATGTTTTCTGAGGTTTCATTCAGCCACCTGCAGCATGTCTACGAGCTTTGTCAGCTAACTAATCCTCTACAAACTCCCACTTCTGTAGGTTTGTCAGCTCATGCTATAGTATTATAGTAATCACAACAGTAGTAGTAATGGCAACTTTATACAAGGGAAAATTAGAGTGAAAATCTGCAATGGAATGTATTTTTAAAAAGGGGCCTATTTGAAATTGTAAAATCAGCCTGAAGTTTGAAGATGAACAAGGGATGCCTTAAGTTCTAGCTTTCATATTTTTCAGATTCTGTACTGCATTAGTATATACCTCTGAATTTCATATAGAGTATTAGAGAGTTCTCTACCCAGTGTAGTTAAACAAAACAACCCTTTTGCAGCCCGAGAACCAAGGACACCGTTGCAGCTTCAGGCCCCAAAAAGTATAAACGAAAGCAAAACAAGGAAAATGTGACTTCATAACCTGAAGCTGTAATTGGACAATTGACCCCAACATGTAAATGGACCAAAATTATAAAAGTATGAAAACTCATGACCCATCGTCCATCTTGGGTGTAGCCTCGTCCAGGCTCTTGTGCTGCCCAAGGTGTATCCTTTGAAGGTCTTTTAATAAACACCGACTTCATTCCTTTAACTCTGTCTAGTCTCTGTTCCAGGTAACCTCTCTGGGCATCACAAGGAAAAGTAAGNTTCTGTACTGCATTAGTATATACCTCTGAATTTCATATAGAGTATTAGAGAGTTCTCTTCCCAGTGTAGTTAAACAAAACAACCCTTTTGCAGCCCGAGAACCAAGGACACCGTTGCAGCTTCAGGCCCCAAAAAGTATAAACGAAAGCAAAACAAGGAAAATGTGACTTCATAACCTGAAGCTGTAATTGGACAATTGACCCCAACATGTAAATGGACCAAAATTATAAAAGTATGAAAACTCATGACCCATCGTCCATCTTGGGTGTAGCCTCGTCCAGGCTCTTGTGCTGCCCAAGGTGTATCCTTTGAAGGTCTTTTAATAAACACCGACTTCATTCCTTTAACTCTGTCTAGTCTCTGTTCCAGGTAACCTCTCTGGGCATCACAAGGAAAAGTAAGATTTCCTGCAAATGCCTTGCAGGGCACTTCTGCCATCCTGGGAATAATCTAAAAATCACATTATGCCATAGTGGTTCTGTTTGTGCTTGTGTTTAATGAGTCTCAAATTAATAAACCCCCAAAATACCAAAAAAGCAGAAACAAATGGAAATAATAATATCTTTTCAGTTGAATGTTAGATTTCTTTTTTTAACTTGAAATGATGAATTAATATATTGCATTGCTAAAACTTCTCTCAGTGACTGCATATGAACACTCAATTGATGTGATGTTTTTATACCCAAATCTTCTTAGATATTGTTTTAAAAGCCATCTCCATCTCAGTTGCTCTACTCAGTTGCATAGATGTAAACCAAGAGTGATGCAGCTGAAATTAACAAAGTTCCAACCATATAAAACCAGCCTAGAAGACAGAATAATTAACTTTTGGACCCTCTTTCTCTTCCATTTCATGATAGAGTAAGACCACTGCAGACCTATTAGATTAACTGCAAATCTATGTAATTTACATTAATATGAATAGAGAGTAGACAATTTGTTTTTATTTTCAATAGCCATGATAACTGTAGCCTTATGTCTTACTATATAAAATATATGCTCCCCACAACTCATGTTCATACAGAACTGGCATATGTGAATTGCAGATTACAGTTCCAGTAGAACTGAACCTCTACTTCGTTGGTTACTAATACAGACCCAAGGCTATGATTTGCAGCCAGATTCTTAAATTTAAGGACTGATGTACACACTGCATGCTTAAGTTCTTATGTAGTTATTTTAAAACTAGTCAGCATGATCAGTGGATTCTAAAAAATTATTCTGTTTACAAGCCATCAGATATCTATTTCACAATGAGAAAAACTGCTTTTCTAGTCCTGTTAGATCTGCACTGAGAAATTCAAGGGGGTGTGTGCCAATACACCAGTATGGTTTACTAACATCAAAGTGAAATGTTTGAGACATGAGGCAGTGCTGCCTCCTCCTTTTCTAGCCAGCACGAGTCTAAATGAAAAGGCCATTTGAAAAGCTTGGAGCTCATGTACATTCTTTTCCTCCTCTTACAAAGATTACTATTTTTTTTCATCAGCTTACCTTCATGTTGTCCAACTGCCTTAAAAGAAATGGAGAATTCAGAGAAGGCACAAAAGGGGAGAAAGAGGCTTTCAATAAACTTCTCAAAAATCAAGTAAATCTAGCTAACATTGTCCCATACATTCTTTAGTCTCTCATATGAATGAGAGAAGCTGTCCCCATACAAGGACTGTTGAGAAATTATTCTCTTTCATGAGGTAGAAAATATTGATGAAAGGGAATTGGAAGCACCCTGGATATATCACTACAAATCACTTTGGAATAAACAGTCTTAACAGTTAGGCATGCTTTGTACATAATACTAATAATGTATAGTAATATTAATAAAATCAAAAATCCCTGCTTGGGATTTCAAAAAATATATGGAATTACAATAATTTTATGGTTTATAAATTAAATTTTAATGCATCAGAAATCTAGAGATTATAGTATGAGACAGACTCAAAAAATCTGTGTGTGTTTATCCAAGCTGCCTATCCCCAAAACCTTCAGATTAAAGTGGTTAATAATTATTCCACTCATTTATTTTTAATATGATTAGTTATTCTTGGTCAGGCTTCCTTATCCATTTTTTCATGAGCCAGTACTGAATATTTTTCTCCCAACAGCATTTAAAAAATTGTGGTATATGAAGTGGCAGTGCTATGTTCTTTTTTATTTTTCCCCCACAATTCTAAGGAAAAAAGCTTTGATTTATGATTTACTGATGTAGTTATTTGTTCACTATTTCAGGCTCCATATGTCGTTCTACTTTCTGTAACATTTTCTGTGAATGTTTTAAATGAGTTTTCAGTGCTTTTCTTCCAAATTATTTGCTATTTATCTATTTCATGTGGAAGTTTCTCAAGACTGTAATCTAAAGTCACACTACCAATAGAAATAATTTACTTTGACCTTTTCAGTGTTTATAAAAAAATCTGCATTACTAAATCTAAGTGTTTAGGTTTATTCTTGTCTAAATGGCTGTTAACTAACTCAATCCTTTAGATTCATCTGCTTTTCTTCAAGATATAATTTAGCAAGCAGAGCAACACTGGTCTCCACTCAGACTACAGAGGTCACCAAGGAAACTATCCAACAGCTTCAACAGGCAGTGCAATTACTTTCTCTAACACCATTTCAAAGGATGAGAGAACATGTTGGAAACCTTATATCATGTCTTATCCTGCTATCAGCAGCGTGCAGACCCCAGGCACAGAACAGCCTTACTGGCCATGGCTATTTGGTAAAGCCTAATCTCAATCTATCATTTTAGATAGATATTTATTTGATGCTTCACTCTTCCCTGATTGTGGTGATGGATGCCACACTGCACACAAGAATGATTAATTTGTTTCAGATCTCTGAAGAATCAATGGTTATATCTTCTACCTAAAGCTGATTATACCTGCCTGGGCTTTCTACATAAATGTTCCATATCACCTTGCTGACACTAAATACAATTTATCAGGAAAGTGAAAAATGAAGTATTTTGTATTCTGTGAATATCTTCAAAGCCAATGGATACTTTACAGGCTATGACAATGTTTATATTTCATATTTAGAGAATATCCTTCGGAAGGATCATCTCAGGAGTCACTTTAAAAAGAATTGCACATTATCACTGCACAGACTCCATTCAGTCCACCTGTTTTGGGTTTATTACTGATGGTGTCAACCATTCCTGGATCCTAACTGATCTAGGACTATATCATGGTTTGTGTCTTCTGATGTGAAAGTATATGAAAAATCTCATCCATGTCTTTCTTTGTCAGAATTAAGATACAAATTTCAGAATAAGTGGAAATTTGTCCAATATTGTACAGATGTTTCCCCCTGTTTTCAACACTACCAAAATCCTGGTGTCTCTTTTGTATGCCTTCAGATTAGCTTCATTTTATAAATAAAGTCATTATGTATATAAAAGAAACTAACTGATTTGCTGTACCAATGTAACGTGGTCTTAATGGTATTACTCTACAAAGTCACAGACAAAAGCATTGTTGTTCAGACTTGAGATTAACATTCTCTTTCCTTTCTTAAGATAAACCCAATGACATGGATATTTTGTGAATGTATTTTCCCTCAGCAATTTCCTATTTTAAATTCATAAATATAATGTACTGTATAAGAAAAAAAACAAAAAAAAAACCAAACCCCGACTTGTTGCTGTGCCATATAGTATGTATATAATACACAGGGTCCTGTGGAGGTCACCTGAAGTGCACGACCTATTTTGAATTCCTTCAGTTTGCATGATTTTGTCAGGCTTAAGCTGATGGTTCTGACAATATTTCTCAGCTTCCTCTGCTGAACATTTAAAACTGGCTTCCTACTGCCTTTCATACTGATGCTAGCTTTCAAATTGATGAAGTGAAGGCATAATTAAACAAAAAATCATCCCGTAGATAATTATAAAATATCACTCAGCCTATCATTTGAGCTACCTGCAGGCATTTTAGATGCTTGTTTTTATTTGCATTATGTGGCTTTTCTATAATACTAATAACTTCATTTTTCCTGTACATCTTTCTCTAATTCCTCTCAGATGATGTCAGTTTATGAGACTAGTTTAATTCTCTCAGATGTCTTTCCAGGAATCAGTGACCTCACTCTGAAGTACTGGACATTTGGAATGTGCAAGTGTGCAGTAAACTTCCTGCTTCTTGGTATCAGCTCTCCTGAGGTGCTTCCTGCAACTCCAAATCTGTGAGTGAAGAAACTGCAATGATGCCAGAAGGCTGCTCTGAAGTCCCTGATGATTCTCAGAAACTATTTTGCTCGTGGGGTCATTCAATTATGGCTGAAATCAGTTCAGTGAATAATTTTGGCTTGCAAGTATAAAAATAGAAAATATTTTGAAATTGAGGATTGTACTCAAACTGTAATTTGAATACACTGAAGAATGGTTCCAACTGTGGAGTCTGGGGGCTGTTCCATTTTTATGTAAATGCTGAGACTGCAGATTTATGTCAAGACCTCCCTGTTGAAAACTTCAAAGGCATTCCTTCCAGGCAGAGAGTTTATTCTAGAAGAGTGGAAGTTCCTCCCTGAGGTTCAAAGGGTCATTGCTAGAAAACTCATTATCTGTAGGGACTGGTGCCTTGAGTAAAAATCTGAAAAATACCATTAATATTGCCCATGCTCATAAGGTTATACAATAAGGACATTGGTCAAGAAATTGAATAAAGGGTAGAAAATTTTTGGGAGGAGGGAGAGGGAGTGGGATGAGATGTGTGGATGGGTTTACAGTATAAAGAAAGAGATTTTTCAAGTATGGCAATAATCTTTTTATTCAAAGCACCTAAACTTGATGTCAAAGTCAAACCAAGACTGGTGTCAAAACTGCTTTTAAAGAGCTATCAAGTGAGGGAAGACTCCTTGTTGTTGGGAAAAAATCCAGAACTGGTGGAAAGTCAGCCAAATATATACTTGCTAAATTTCCTTTTCCTGTACTTTGTACAGAGACAGATATCAGGAGATAAGATGCCTGGTGTGACAAGACTGGAAGAATAGAGTTGAGGTTTCTCTATATATAGAAGCTTTCTATATATACAGACTGCTCAGTACCAGCAATACTCCTTCATTTACTGAAAATAGTAGTTTTCTCTTCAGTAGCACTGCCCGCTTCAATATCTAGAGTCAATTGCTTTCTCCTTGCATTCAGTGTGCTCTTCTACTCAGAAGCACATACACCAAAAGATTAATTAAAGTTATAGGCTGATTAACTGTGTGTGTTCAGTACCACCACATATAGTTCCAGAACATAGAACAGTGAGACCATAACTTTCTTGTGTAAAAAACAAAACTTTCTCAGTGGTTGATGCCATCTGACAGCAAGGCACAAAATGGCTCCCACTGACCCAGCAATCTCCTTTTTTCTTGTGCATATTATATCCTTAACACATTTCAGAAAATGAATAAGTATATAAAAATTAAAAACAAAAAAATCCTCATAAGCATATCCCACCCTATTTCTCACAGACAAGGATAAGAGAGCAAATATTTGGCAGACATCAATCACAGTGCCTGTCACATATGTCTCTTAGTAGAAATGAAATCTATGATAACCTCTGGAATTCAGGACCTATGTATACTGAATGCCGAGGCCATATCTGTTCCCACAGAGCTACCTATCAGTGCTAAATCTAGGGCACAGGTTATACTGGCAGGCAGTCAGAATATTTAACCAATTTGTATGTACCCAGGGAAGAACCATTTATGTCTATATGAGTAAGTCAAGCATTTCCAGATACTCTTGTTAGTACTACAGTATTTCTGGAATGATTGATGACACATTTTTGGCCTGAATCTTTCCAGGCAATCTTAGAATTTTGTTTGCAAAATTTGAGTGAACTTAGGGAAGGAAATATTCCCAATTATCAGACAAGATATTCTGAGCAGAGGCAGTTTGGTCCCCTTTAGTCTTGGGAAGACAGAATAGGTGCTGACGCTGTGTAGGTTAACCAGTAGAATGAGGTGTGTTGTCTTAAATATGCTGATCCCCTGACCCACCACTGAATTAGAAGGAAAAGTATTGGCCATTGCATTTCTTGCCACCTCCCATAAGGAAATGTGTATTTTTTGCACAGTTGCTTTCTTTACAATCACAAAATTGTTCAAATGGTTTTTTTTTTCAAAATATTTTCATTTTGGTTGAACATATATTCCTATATTCAATAATTAACAAAAGATGAATAAAACTTATTGGCACATTTCTATCTGTGTATGCGTATAGTTCACAATTAGTAAAGATGCAACTAAAACTGTCTCTTCAATACCTTTGCTGTCAATGAAATCTGAAAGCTTATATTTCAACCCAATGAATATTAGGATATTTTTTCTGGATAGTTTTTCTGTTGTACCAGTAACAAGTAACTGGAGTACCTGTAACTACATGGGAATATATCATGTGCCTCACAGATTTATGCTAGACGCTCATCATCACTGTATCACAATTTATTAAAAAAGAAATTAGACTGAAAATGTGAGTTCTGATTGAACTTAATTTTAAATATAACTATAATCATCAATGTGAGACGAAAAGGGCTTCTCACCATTTACATTTTGAGTTGAGATGGAATCACTTTTCTTCCACTCAGGTTTTCTTACATTCAACCATATGAATATAATTACACTCATGAGGATCCTTCAACCTCTATATTTTGTTCCCTCAACTGCAGCCATAAGTTTGATGTGATTTTAACGATATTTGTGCTATGTAATGGCTTGTAATAGGCTCCAGAATGATTTTACACTCCAAAATGTACTTCCCCAAAGGAACCAACAGCAAAGTGTCACTATCAGCTACATGGAAAATAACTTCCATAGAGTCTAAAGCTTTTAAAGTTAATGTTATATATGTATAAATATTGTTATATTGTAAAAAATGTTATATGTATAAATACTAAAATATTGGAGCATCTCACTTTACAACAGAAAAGGCCTTTATCTATAATATTCTAACACTGAAATTATTTTTTAGTTAAATGATAATGACTGCTAGTTGTCATTGTTTCCTGATTGAATGTATAGAATGTTATCCAATTTTCATGACTTTTTTAACATATATTTCTCTTTCACCTACTAAAGAGCAAAAAGAAGTATAACTTAAAATCGACAAGTTAAAATAACTGTGCTATAACTCCAACTGAAATACTTTGGATTCTTATAACTCAAACATTTCCCAAGAGACTTGAAAAACCACTTGGAAAATGTAAGTGGGAGAGTCCTGAGTATGACATGTATATAAATATTACCCACATCTTTTTATTTTGAAGTTTGAAAAAGAAAATATTAAGGGTTGCATTGTTTTGTCAGAATTGAACTTTTTTTTTCATGTTCTCCCTAATTTGTATTTCACACACCAAATTTATTGTAATTTGGATCTACACATAGATGTGAATTTTAATTTTTTATGTGGCATCTCAAGATTAACCTTGCTATGTCCTCACAGATGACCATGCTTGGATTTTAGACTTGCAGGTTCAACATATGTATTGTGTCATGGCATTGGAAGTCAGATCCTCACCCATGTGTTCTCTCACTGCTCCTCAACAGGATGTTGAGGGTAGAAAAAATGGTGAAAAAGCTCATGGTTAGAGATAATACAGAGAAATCACTTACCAGTTACTCCACAGGCAAAACAGACTCAATATGGGGACAATTACATTTATTGCCAAGTAAAAATGATTTTTACAATGAGAAAAAAAGATAAACTGAACCAACACCTCCAACTCACCTTTCTCTTTTCCCCTGTAAGGCTCAATCTCGCATATTGCTAAGTCCTTTACATGCCCTATCCCAAGAGGTGGAGATGGATGAGGAGTGAGGGTTGTGCTAACACCATAATAGCTCTGCTCTACAGCTCCTGCCCCCTCACACTTTTTCCCTACCTCTGTGTGGGTGCCTCCACAGGCTGCTGGGAAACACCTCATTTACCAGGGTCTCTCCATGGACTGCTGGGCAATCTCTGCTCCAGCACATGGACCATCTTCTCCAATTCCTTCTTCTCCCATCTTAGTGTTCCCCAAATTTATTTCTTCCTTTTTTTTTTCCCCCTGCTCCTCTCTGTCATCTGGTGATTTTGCCATTTCTTAAATATTTTCCCCAGTGCCACTCCCACCCCGTGTGTGGGGCTCAGCTGTGCCCTGCAGTGGGCAGTTGGATCCTGCTGGAACTGGCTGTGTCCAGGTGGAACCGGCTGGAACTGGCTGTGTCTGGCTGGAACCGGTTGTGTCTGGCTGGAACCGGCTGTGTCCGGCTGGAACTGTCTGTGTCTGGCTGGGGCAGCCTTGGCCTTCCCTTGTGGGCCCCCGCTGCTGCCAGAGCCTGGATATCTGCAATCCATAAAAATGTCCTGTGCTTTTAAATAATGAAGTTTGAATATTTACGAGGCTTTGTTTCTTAAAAATGTATAGGTACAGTTGAATTTTATTTTGCATTGTTATGAAAGAATTATACATCTGTATTTGGGCTTTTTGCACTTGTTAACTCTCTCCTTCTTTCTTCTTTCTTAGAAGTTCATAAAGCCTCAGAAAAAAGACACATTATTTTTTCCCTAATTCAACCTGAACATTCTGAATGATCACAGGACCAAGAAATGAATGGATTATACTGCAAAATGATGTAGTGTTTTAAAACCAGAAATGAGGTGTAATCTATGATTCTATGACATTTTAAAATAACTGTGTAAATATCAGCAGATCAGCCGTGATCTTTCTAAAACTTTCCACCCTGAGAACTCCTGAATGAATTTGAAATCCACAGGCATAACCAACATCAAAATATCTGAAAATTTTATAGAAAAGGGTATGATTATAAAGACATTCATAGGACATCCTGTAGTTAAGAGACATCCTCAAAGAACTAAAGAAGTATTTCCATGCAGCTACATGGCTCAAAATTTCAGTCACATGATACATTTCTATCTTTGATCACTAATTAAAGGGTTTTGTTTCTTTTCATTCAGCACTAGTTTCCTTCTCAATTTCCTGCAGTCATTCAGGTTAATCGATGATTTAGTCATGTTATCCTTCCATCAGTTTAGTCTCAAATCCTTTTGTGGGATTTTTGCAGTTTAATAGAGCTTATTTTCAAGTTAGAAAAATCTGAAGAGATCAAGATTAAGATCTATCAAGAACTCACATAACTATCCACTATTGATTTGCAGTCTTGAATGTAAAATCACTGACTTTGATTTGAGATCTTTCTGTCTGTTTTGATGGGCACCTTCCCATTCTGTCTGAGGATCTTGTTTAGGGAGATAATTTTTCCCTTGCTTTATTTCTCATTTCCCATGACAATCTTCAGCATAGTAAGAGCACGATCAAATATCTAATGACATTCAGAAATTGCACTGAATGCTCAAAATTTCCAACTGCATCTGCTCCATTATCTGACCCTGATAATCTCCTGTCCAAATGGAACAAGATGTAGGACTTTCAATTCACACTTATTTCTGCCACCCTTCCTATAAACACTCTTCCTCAACAATAGATGACAGAAAGAATAAGAAGTTATAACACTGATGCAATTATTTGAAATAGAATGAAATAATTCTGAAATCATTTATTTGAGGCTCAACATTATGACAGTAAGAGGTGTTACTGGATAAATGACAGCACAATTGTTGCTGTACCTGAGGATCAAATCTTGCATTTCCTAGTGTTGCAGAAAACCATATGGATTTGAAAATAAATTTGATATTTTACTGTATCTTTTTAATCTTTCTTATACCTTAATAGCAGGATAGGATTATTAGTTACATCTAATAATCAAGATGTATTTGTGTCATAGATTTAAGCAGTGGTAATGATGGGGGTTTTTTGTCTTTAACTGTTTGCTTTCTAATAATCCCTAATATTTGTTTTTGCAAATGTTTATTAATGTGTTGATTTCATAGAACTATTTTCAATATGAATATAATCTCATTTTTGAATGGGAATAGTAAGAGTAGAGCTCATCACTCTATATGTATATCAAAGGTTGTTTTACTCCTTTTATATTACTTTGCATTTTTCACCATCCAGTCTTGGCTCTCAGATTATTGCCCTGTCACTCAATACTATAAAACATTCCTGCAAATTTCCACATATGACCTTTAGTTTAATCACCCTGAATAACATATAAATAAACTTAGTCACTTCACTTATTTGTTCCTTTTCTACCTCAACATAATCAGAAAAAATTTCAGGCGTAGGTGTCACTGGGATCTAACTGGAACTTCTGTTGACAAACCTGTCATTGATTCCTACCTTTTGCTTTATCCTTCAGCCAGGAATTAATTCAACTAGACTTTTGAAAAGACTGTTAATAAAATAATCTTTCAAGATTTCAGGGTTTGTTTTTGTTCGTTGGATTATTTATTTCTTCCAAGAACTCTTAAAACATCTGCAATGAGTGATTTTCCATTACAGTATCCAAGCCACTTCTCCCTCATCATATCACAGTCACCTAACATCTGCTAATTCTACTCATTCTTCTATTTCAACCATTTTACTTGCTATGGAAGTTTTACTTGGTTGATTTCTTGCTCCCTAGACATTACTTTACAATTTGACATCACATTTATTACCTTCCAATCCCCACATACTTAATGGTGTTTTAAGTGTTAATGTGCTCTGAAAAACTTAGTGTTTTGATGATTCTTCAGGTTTTTGGGTGACTCTTTATTTATTCTATTCTTCTTTTTATATTAAAAAAAAAATTCTTTTGTTCCTTTAGCTGTTCTTTAGAAAATTATTCCAGTCTAGGAATCCTTCCTTATATCAAGGAATTAATTTAGATTTTCTAGTATGAGCCAGTATTTTCATTTATTTTAGTTTCAAATTACCATATATCTTGATGTGCAACATATTTCAATTAAGTACAGATCACAGACTGCTTATGTGTTAAACTGAACCTTCAAAAGATAAAATAAATTGCATAGATGTACGCAAACATTTAGCAGAGCTGGTAAAAAGTAATAAATACAAACCTCAAATCTGAAATGAGAACTCCAGAACATATGATTAAAGAAAAAAAAATGCCAACCAAGTCTACCTTATATATGAATTTTAGCTAAAAAAAGAAACAAAACAAACTTTTCAGTATGGTTCTTAAAGGTTGGCAATGTTCTCTTTAAGGACCTCAAGCAATTACACTGACTTTTGCTACGCCTCTTAACAAATATTTCCCACAGGTATTTTACAGAACTGTGGGTTTTGCAGGCTGTAGTGCCTGAATTTGAGTTTTATTGACTCCCTTAGGCCAAAAGCTTATGAATCATTATTTTACCTGCCTGCTGAGAAAGGCAAGAGGAACTGATTCAGTTTATGTGGGCTGATTCATCCTCTCCTTCCTTATTCCCTTTCTATAAATAGGCCCCAAAGTATTGTTTACTCTAATTTCTTCTCAAGTTCTCCCCTTTAATCCTGCAGATTTGCTCTTGGTAGAGGAGGAAATTGAAAGGGACAAGAGGTTGACTCGTTGGGGTTTTTTTTTACAAAAGTAGAGGGGGGTTGTGCATGAAAGACTGAGTAGGAGAGGAGAAAAGCAAAGGATAATACCAGGAAATTTTAACTATGTGAATAGCGGCAGAGATAGATGGGGTCTACAGGTGGTTTCTATACAAAACTCCAGACCGCACAAAAGGGCCAGAGGGAAAAAAAGGGATGTTGAGGAGAAAAAGGAAAGAGGGATCACTTAATTAAGAAAAATCTGTTTCTGGTTTCAGTGAAAAAGCCTAATCCTTTGCAGCATCCATTGTAGTGTCTTCTCCATTTCAGTTTGTTTCATTAACTTTGAAAACTGTGTTTTGTTTTCTGGTCTTCAATTCAAACACACGGAGATAGTGACTGCTAAAGACATTGTGAAAGTTCTTACTGAAAATCAGAAGACAAATATGGACAGTTTGAAACAGCACCTATTGGTTGTCACTGTCTTTCTCTTAGCTTCTGTTGTGTATAACTTGATTTCCCGTCTTTATCTTCCTTAACATATGTAAAAATCCCTCTTTCTATCTTAAATATTTTTTCACAAAGATCCCATGTTTCATAAAAATTATTATTCAAAGCCATAGTTTGTTTCTTCCTGTGCAGTTAATTGACAAAAATTTCATCATTAACAGGTGCATACAGCTGTGCAATATTAATCTTCTTTCAATTTGGTCCAAGAAGACAAAATTCACTGAGTTTTACTCTTGCTAGTTTTGAAGGTGTAACCTTGGAATGACGCTGAGGTCTTTGAGACTGGTCTCACAAATATTTTACTCTGCATCTTGGTGTCAGAACAAATTACCTTAAATTTTCATAGAAATTACACAGTTGAGTAAGTTGATAGTACATCAATAGTCTGATTCTTGTATATCTATTAAAACCTGTTAGCTGGATTCAAATATGTTTGAAAAATATTTTTAAATTCAAAGATGCATTAATGTAATAGATTGTGCAAAATTAGTCACATGCATAATGTTAGAAAGCATCAGATTGCTTTTCTTTCTTTCTAGGTTTTGCTTTGGTGATGATGAGGAACACTTGAAAACAATTGATGAATGCAAATTTGTACATCTTCTGCATCTAAATAATTAGGCACAGCCATTTTCCTTGAGAGCCAACTGTCAACACCAATAAATAAATAATACAGCAGATTTTTCATGCTGTTCAGTATCTCTCATTTTTGTGTATTTTTACAATTATATATATAAATGTAATTTTTCAAGTCCTAATTTCAGTTGCTAGGTTTTAAAAGTCCTATAAAGACAGCTACTAACTAATGTTTTTGTAGGGAAAACATCCCATGTTCTTTTCCATTTCCAAAAAAATATAACCTGTGCATGCAGTGCTTCTCTTTTTTGCTTCTGAATGATTTTATTCCATGTGCATACTTTTTTCCATAGGAATTTTTTTTAGAAAATAAAAATGCCTTGAAGGTTTTGTGTGCATTTTAGACCGGTATTGTTTTTGCACAGTCTGGTTTTTGGTAGCAGGGCGATCACCTCTGTGGCTCCCATCAGAAGCTCCTGGAAGCTTCCACCGCTTCCAGCAGAGCCAATCTCTGATGGCCCTGAAGATGGACATGCTGCTGCTGCAGAACTGGGCCAATGAAAGAGGTTGGTAACGCTTCTTAAACATGTAATGACATGTTTAAGAAGAAAGTCAAAGCTAAGGCACAGACTGTTTCTTCTAGTCAGAGGAGGAGGTGAGAATGTGTGAGGGAAACAACATGGCAACACCAAGGTCAGTGGGGAAGGAGGGGCAGGAGGAGATGCTCCAGGCACTGGAACTGAGATTCCTCTGCAACCCATGGAGATCCACAGGGAATGCAAAGATCCACCCACAGCCCATGGGGATCCATGGGGGATGCAGAGATCCTCCCACAGCCCGTGGGGATCCACGGGGGATGCAGAGATCCACCTGCAGCCTGTGGGGATCCACGGGGAATGCAGAGGTCCACCTGCAGCCGGTGGGGAAGGTGCCCATGCTGGAGCAGGTGGATGCCTGGAGGAGGCTGTGACCCTGTGGAAGCCCTGGTGGAGAGAGAGGGTCCCTGCTCCTAGACTGGAGCAGCCTGTCCTTGGAGGGCTGCACCCCATGGAAGAGTGACCCACATCACAACAAGTTTGGGAGGGCTGTGTGCCCATGGGAGGGACTCATGTTGTGGCAGGTGTGGTTTGGCTGCTGCTTGTGAGAGCGGACCAATGCTGTGTAAGTTCATGGAGATCTGTCCCCCATGGGAGGAACCCCACAGTCGTACAGTGGAAGGACTCCTCCCCCAGAGCAGCAGAAGAAAATCTCAGAGATGAACTGACCAAACCCCCATGCCCTGTCTTCCTGCACTGTTGGTGGGAAGGAGGGAGGAGCTGATGTGAAAAAGGTGTTTTAAGGGCTTATTTTACTTCTCATTCCTCCTCTGATTCTGTTTGTAATAAATTCACTTTGCAACCTTATGTTGAGCCTGTTTTGCCCTTGAAATATTTTCTCCTGGTCTTTATCTCAACTCATGAACCCTCTGTTAATTTTTTTCTCTCCTCTACCCAGTGACAGGGGAGGGTGAATGAGTGACTGTCATGGGTGCCTGGCATTGGGGCAGTGTCAAACCATGACAAGACCATGCTGGAATTTTGTCACACCTATTAGCTAAACTTGGGGCCTCACAAATTCAGAGAAACCCACTAATGAAGAAAATACTTTCTGCTTTAAAAAGAAATATGTACCATATACTTCTTCAAAGTAATCTTTTGTGGTTTTAGTCTCTTGAATTTATTTCTCATAAATGACCTCATGAAACCCATCTAAGAATATTAACGATGAAAGCTGTTTGAAACAGTGACCCTTGTCATGTTCTCATCAGCATTCTGTAAAAATGCTGTTGACACTGAAATCTAAATTATTTCCTATGCTCAGTTTTCTGGAGTATCCATTTTTCCAAGGAGCAAAGTGATTGCTAGTTTTAATGCTAAGAACAAGGTCAGCTTGAAGTCAGTATCCATAATCATATTTTAAACTTTACTTTAGAAACTGTAAGTGAACTGGTTAGAAAGACTAGGTTTTGGTTTAACATGGGGTGAAAGAGAGCAACAAATACTTGGAATTTTGTATTTAAACTATCCTAAGCACAGTGTGTGATAGACACCAATGCAGAAAATGGCCTTGCTATTTCTGTGGATGCAGATAGAATGTACCTAAGAAAAAAATATACACAGGTCTTCTGGAACTTCTAAGGCTCAGAAGGTTGTAATTTCAGGCTGTGCTTAAGGTGACTTCCCAATGGGAAAATCTATTGCCTTGTAAAGATGTTTAACAGATGAGCTGTCCACCCTTGCTCCTCTGCAAAGCTGTTGATTTTAAAATGCCTCACTTTGGTACTAATCAGTTCTAGCTCTGCTGAGTCAAGTAGACATAGTCTCCACTTCAAGGCTAACAGTGAGCTGAGAGGCAGGAACGTATCTTGTTCTGTTACTTGCATTTCCTGCAGGATGTAGGTGTCTCAGCTATGGGTAGTACATAGGAAGATTCTTTAGTTTCACTGTTGAGGAAGGGCTACAGCAATGGGAGAGCTCAGGACCATCCCAAGCAGGCTACCCTCAAAATGAGTGTTCTAAGCATGAGGGGGAGAGAATAATGAGAGTATTTGGAGGATGGCTGGTGTTGATCAATTCATCCTGCCTGATATTAGGCATTTATATGAGATGTTAAAGAAAATAGTCCCTTAATAGTCAATGAATCAAAGTTCTTATTCAGCACTTACATAGTAGGTGGAATAAGGAGTCCCTCCTGCCATATTTCCTAATGGTGGAAGACACCTTTATGTAAGAAAACCATTTTTTTTGAGAGAGGTGAATGAAGATCAAATTGCAGTTTACAGAACAGAAACATACAACCATTAATATTGGAAAAGCTCTCCAAGATCATGTAGTCAAACCTTTGCCTGAACACCGTCATGTCAATTAAGCTACTACACTAGGTGCTACATCCAGTGATCTCTTGAACAATTCCAGGGATGGTCCCTCCACAGGCTGATGATTTATTTTTGTTTGGGTTGGGTCTTTTTTTCCTCTCTGGGATTCTGTTTCCAGTAAACTGTTCTGAGGCCTGTCTTCCTCCTTAAATCTCTTTTCTGTCTGTCTGAGATGACCGTAAATCAGATGGGACCTTGCCAGGGTATTGTGTATCACAACTCACAGAATGAGGCAATTCCTGTTATCCAGCAAGGCTGTCTGAGAAGAGGGCTTGTCATGGCTTACAGCTCCTCAGCCTTCCCAGAGGCAGTGTCAGACAATTGGCCTTTCAGGGCACAGAGCCAACTTTTCTCTCAGGAGGGCTGTGTTCATGACTAGGAGCAAGATTTGGACATGAATCACCAGTGTCCTGGTGTGCAGTGTCCTGGCAGCCAAGAGGGGAAACTGCACCCTGGGACACATCAAACACAGCATCACCAGCCTGTCAAAAGAGGTGATTGTCCCTCTGCATTCAGCACTGAGGCTGCCTCATCTGGAGTGCTGTATGCAGGTCTGGACTTCATGTAATGCTCTGGTCCACTTGGTGGGTTATGAGGAGGGGTTTGGGTAGGCACTGAGCTGCTCTCCCTGATATGACAGGGCAAGTGGGATAGGTTCAGATCTGCCCCTGTGGATATTCAGTCTTGCCATTATGAAACATTTCTTTACTGCAGTGGTGGGCAAACACTGGAACAGGCTTCCCTAGAGAGGTGATTGGTGCACAGAACCTGTCAGTGTTTAGGAGGCATTTGTACAATGCCTTATACAGCATGATTTAACTAATGGTCAGCCCTGAAGCAGTCAAGCAGATGAACTAGATGATCATTGTGGGTATCTTACAACTGAAATTTCTATTCTATTCTATTCTATTCTATTCTATTCTATTCTATTCTATTCTATTCTATTCTATTCTATTCTGTTCTGTTCTGTTCCATTCTGCTAAATTCCAGGCAAAAGCCACGTGCAGGCTTTAGTGAATACAGCCTCAACTGAAGACTCCTGGAAAAATGCAACCCTGTACCTCAACTCTGAGTGGTTTGTTACAAATATCAAGCCTACAGGGAAAATTAGCTTTAGCCTGTTGCCTGTTTGATGGAGTGCTTTTTTTTCACCCAGCAGAGATTGACTGCTGAATAGAACTGTGTGAACAGCAGGAGTGAGTAGCAGGAGTCTGTCTTTTTTTCTGGGCAATACCTCCTTACTTTGTCCCTAAGTTCTCTGTCTATTGTCTCTTTCTGGTGGAAGTCAACTGATATTACGCTGGTGGCTGAAGGAGGCACGTTTTTCTCTAGATTTTTAAAAATAATTCACTGCTGTACCTAACAATGTGAAAAACTGGGTGTATGCTGAAGCTTGCTGCTTCTTTTGGCATTCAACAAGCAATTAGATTAATATTTCCTTTATTTTCATCCTGTACACATGCTAGGGCCCTTCTGAGTCCTTGCATATCAATTAGTCCATCTTGTTTTCAGACACTGGGAATTCAACAACATAAAAACCCCCTCACTACAATGCTAGGTTTCTAAACACCAGAAATTTACGTAGGAGGAGACACTCTGGAGGACATGAAATCCAGCCCCCTGCTCAAAGTGGGGCTAGTTTCACAGTTAGGCTGAATTGCCCAAGTACTTTTCCAAATAAGTATTGAAAATCTCCAAGAACAGAGATTCTGAAACTTCTCTTGGCGTGCAATATTTAACCAGTCCCATATAAATACTTTTTTCTTACATTTAATTGGAATTTCCACTGTTGTAACTTGTAGCTCTTGCCCCTTATTCTTACTTTTGATTACTTCCAAGCCCTCTACAGATGTCATGTGAGCACCTTGGGATGGAATAGGCTCTGCTTTTTGGATAAAAAATGTGAGTTAAATGACTTATTCAAGACCAATCATCAATAAAAAGTCAGAACCCAAGGTCAAGTTGTGTAATTATACATAGACAAATTGACGTTTCTCATTCTGTTACAAAAGAAAGAAATGAAAACAAAAAAATCCCACAAAATGAGTGGCTTTTCTTTTTGAGACATCTGTGATTACTTATGGTAAGAATTGCTCAAAGTGTAGTTGTCAAATCAAAAAAAAAGTTTGAAATTTCAGCTTTTCTTTTTTTTCCTCTGAAATAGTTTCCAAACTATTTCCATGAGCTGAGAATGTATTTGGTATTTGTAAGTATTTACTAAGTCTTTTAAACTTTTCAGATTTAGCAAATTAGCCAGATTGCAATTTGTTTTTGAACTGTTCACCTCAGCTTTTTACTTCTGTGAATGTCTGATTGTTTTTTCCTTTCTGAAGGCTGTCAAACTTTGCAGACAGTAAGACGACTGGCAATATGACTGTAGCGAATAGGAAGGCAGAGGCATTAATTGCAAATTCCTCAAACTGTCAAGATTTACAAACATATTCATGAATATTCAGCTGTGATCTGAACATCTGCTCACTGTATATAGATTTATTCCATGAACCCACTAAACAGAAATCAGTCTGGTTCTCATGGTCAGTATCATTAGTGTCACCAGCAGAGCATTCACCTGAGGTGCTGGCTGACCTCAAACTTCTCCTAAACAGCTGAGTCCAATTTCCAACTAGAATGTGAAAAAGGCTCAAAATTTTCTTCAGGAAGATGAGGCAAATATTGAAAAATAACTTGCTCAAATATATCCAAAAAGCAATTGCCAAATCTGGAAACTTAATTCTAGTAATCCCAGTACAGAGCTTTGCAAGTAATTTCAGATGCAATTTGTGTTCTCCCTAATTTTTAACAGCTTTCTCCCCATGACTGTACCAGTTCTATTTACAAAAAATACACACACTGTATACTTTTCCTACGGATTGTACCTAGCCTGCTGGATTTGTCAGACAATATGTTTGACTTGATGGTACAAACCAGTGGTTTCCAACCATTTACCTTTCAGAAATATTGTTGGGGTTTGTGTTGTTGTTGTTTTTGCGTTGTGGTGTGTTTTTTTGTGTTTACTAAGGAATGGGAAGGAAGCATTGTAGCTGCACTTGCTGGGCTAGAAGGACAGAGATCTGTGGTGAAGCATTAATGCTGCGAGGCAGAGTACTTAAAGACAAAGGCGCTTTTCAGTCTGTTGGATTGGAATCCAGTGTCATGTCTCAGAAGCCCCTCAGGGTGGGCCAGTCATACTGACGCAGAATCACACTTGCTGAACACCAGATACCAGAGAGGTGTTCACAGAAACTGAAAGAATAAAAGAATAGGATATTAAAAAAATAAAAAATAAATCCTACCTCTACATTGTAATGTTTCAAATTACTGCAGTGTCCCAAGCTCAGCTGCATTTTGAATTTTTTTTTCAGAATATTGTGTAGTAGCTAGAGAAAGTAAGAAAAAACCACCAAGACTGCTTGCATTTCTGTAAATTTCTTTCTGATAAATACTGCAGTGTAATGGGTCTCTCCTGCATTTGTGTACCTTACACAGTAAAAGCCAACGGACTTTTGTTTAAGAGACAACCTCCCATTTGTTTGGGTGGAAGAGCCAGGACACCTTCAGGTACTGCTACTATCACATCTGCTGCAAGGGCCTACAAGTTTAATTTTTACAATGTCTGCATTAGTTCAAATTCTGTGATTAATTTCAGTTGTGGGTAACTGTTAATCTAATTCAGAATTTTTTTTAACTTCCTCAATAGACATGAACACTACAATAAACTGAAGTGGAACTGGTTTATTTCTTTTCATATTGGAGAGTTAATTTCAAAACCAAACAAGAAGTCCAAGTGAATTCAAACTTTGTCCACAAAAAAATCCCAAATTATGATTTATGTAATATAAAAAGAATTTATTGTCATATTCATTAACTAGTAATGTACTTTTGTGGTGGGAATACTATTCTTCCAGCTGCTCACATTTCTTTGACATTCTGCAAAGTCATCTGTCTCACACAAGGAATACTTGCTGTCTAGGTCACAAATATTTCCAGGCAGTGTCGGAACCCTGATTCCTCTGTTGTATAAAAGCTACAAATGCAAGCCCAAGCTAAAGGATGTTCTAAATCAGCAGTATCTGTTATAGGTCACTTAACAGCTTCTGTTGTCAAGATGAAAGAGGTCTGAGTCACAGGCATGCATACACAAGCACAAGTGTCATGTCACCATAACCTCTTATATGCTATGCCTGGAATGAAAAACAAATGTATCCATACTTCAACCTCTTTTTCTTGAGAAAATCACAAAGGGGCCAGAGATACTGTTGACTGAGAAACCATTACAACTGCTAGGTAGATTTGACTTTACACTCTTCATTTATTTTAATATTAAATTATTCATATGCTATAATTCTTCTCTTTTGATGGCTTTTACACCTCTCAAATATTTGTAAATTTATTTCTCTGCTCAGCAGCCTGTAAGCCAACCTAAACATACTTAAGAATTGTAGTCATTCCTGCATGGAGACCTGAGAAATGAGACACATCAAGCTGCCCTAGGTAAGGCTGAGAACAGAGAACTGATGGATTGTGAGCCACATAAGGAAGGTCATCTAATGTACAACACCTGCACATTTCTGCTTATCATTTGAAACTGAAATGCATGTGATTTTCCCCCTCTTCTACACCCTGTCTACAGCTCTATTTGTTTTGTTATTAAAGGAAAATACATTACACTTCTCAGTGGTTTGAGCAGGATTTGTTTTGTTTTTAATAAATATTTTCACCCCCAAACAAAAGTGTTACTCACAGTATTCTGTGCTATGTGTTTTCTCAGTGATGAGGAGCTGCCTTCAGCAAAGATGAAGCTTTGGAGGGGATACCATGCAAGAACAATTTTCCTGCAGACTATACTCCCTATCTGGTAAAAAATGGAGAGATGGAATAAATTACTAGCCAGGGAAAAGCAAAGCTTCTCAGCTGCTTGTCTTTATCAGCTTGGCTATCACAGCAGTGAGAAAGCACAAAAAGAATAGCAAAATTGAGCAGGAGACATTGTTAGGAAGTGAGAGAGCTGGATGGCATAAGTAAAAGCCTTAGCATCTGGCTGTTGGTCAAAGGTTAGGCCTGTTGGCACCTGCAGCAGATCACCTAGTGGAAAAGAAAACCTATCACTCTACTTTGCAGCTGGAGGAAATGTAGCAGGCACCATCAGGCTTTGCGTCATAATGTCTGCAGCCCTGGTTCTGATCAGCCTCCTTGTCACTTGTGAGGAAGCATGCTGTTATCATTTTGTAATCCTGTGCTGTTATTTGTATCTCTTGCTTGGGTCTGTTTTGTAGTTGAGTAACAAGCTCTGGAGTCATGACCTTGTTTCTGCATGTTTGTATATTTTCTGTACAGCATATGACAATTTTTTCAAGTGCTCCAAAGCTGTGCAAAATGATTAACCAATGATTGTTTGTAATAAAGGATAAAACTAAGGGATGAGATAGAATCTCACTTTAGAATTATTTCACTGGTTGGGAAAGGTATAATGTACCCATTCCTTAGCCTTGGGCCCTATTACAGGCTTGGTGATGTTTCATAGTATGACACAGTTGAATAAGGCTTAGGGAACTACAAGATGTATATCTAACAGAAATCAGAAAGATTTTCTTATTATCTGCTTACAAAAAATGGCTGTTGCAAACAAAATCTTTATTAATTAATTCTCTATGGCAAAATCACCATCCCCAGATAAATGATTCCCACATCTGGATTTCAGCTGCAGCTGAGTAGTGAAAGTAACATAAGCCTCCTCATGTTATTTTGAAAGCTGTATTTCATGGCACCATCCATTCTTTTATAGTTTGGTTACTGGAAAAACAGTAATTTTTATTTAATTATTTTAATCTCTTGCTTACACCTTCATTTATCCATCCAGGATATTTTTCCTCTTGTTTAAGGTCTCTCACCCAAGCAATTAAAATACCTGGTGACTTTTACAGTGTCCACAACTCACCCTGGCTCTTTCTCTCTCAGCTTGATGCAAATCAGCTAACTTTTTTTTTTCAATAGCATTATATGAGCTTAAGATGGGTGCAATGGCTAGAATCATGTTCACCGTTGCACCTCCATTGGAAAAAAATATGATTCTCTTTTTGGGATCTGTATGTTTACTTAGATATGTTTTTTCACTTTAAATTGCTGTTTCAATCAGCTGAAAGTAGTGATGAATGTAGTAGTTGTGCCTCCTGCCATTCTTTACTCTCAGGTACATTAACAAATTGCCTAACACTAAGCTGGGCTTATTTTTGGAAGAAGCACCAACCGAAAATATTTGCCCACTTTTACTTGAAATACTTCATGTCATGCTGCCCTTAAGTGTACATCTATGTGAGGTTTAATATGATATTCTGCATTCAAGGATAAGCAAAGGAGCTAATGGGTAGCAGAGAAGCAGCCTCAAGAAAAATAGAAAGTAAAAATGGGGCAGAGAAAGAAGGTGAGAAAATAGTAAAAAAACCCCAAACAAACAAAAAGACCCCAAATAAAAAAAAAAAAAACAAAAAACAAAAAACCACAAACCAACCAAAAAAAACAACAACAACAAAAAAAAAACCACAACAAAACCTCTGAGGGCTTGGACAGACTAGCAAACTTGTGTGTCAGCAGGTTTATGGTAATTGTCCATGTGCGTGACCTAAGCCACAGCAAATGCAAATGCTGTCTCAGTAACAGAAGACTAATCCAACTTGAATTAACTTGAAGTTTGAGATCATACATATGGATGGCCAGGAAAGCTTAGCTGATGTACAGGATTTTTTTTTTTCTCCCTTATTTACTTTTTGAGGTTTTGCCTCACCTACAAAGGTAACTGACATTGAGATGACTTAAGAGTTTACCCTCTGCTGTTGCATGGACAGTTTAGCTGCTGCTGATCAGCTCCAGAAATGCTGAAGTTTGTGAGCTGACATATTCTAGGTAAGATCAGTACTGGTTTACTTCAGGTTGCTCCTGCTTATGAGCTCAGTGTCTGTGTGGGTGCTGTCTGAGATGATGGCTAAGCTTATCTAATGTCTTTTTCCTGGTAAAAGGGTTGTTTTTCTTGTTCCCAGATATGTACTCCTGCCACTTTGTGCTGCTCTGGCACTGCCTGATCCTTTGATGAGCCAATTCAGGTCACTGGCCTGGCAGGAAAAAAAACAAGCAGAAAGAATGAAATATTTTTTCTGTTGGCTTTATGAACAAAATTGAATCAGCCAAGAATCTCTCAAATAAATCTAGTGCAGCTGCAGAAAAGAGCAGGATCATGCAATTAAGAAGAGCAGAGGAGAGAAGGCAATTCTTTTCATTTGAGAAATCAACTCAGTCTCTGAACTGCATGGTGAGTTGTCAAGGAGCATGACAAAAGAAGGGGAAAAAAACCCTCTTTTTGCTCTTACTTGTGGTTATTAAAAGTGTAAAACTCAAAAGCTGATGCTTAGCAGATCTTGTCTCCCAAAACTTGATTAGGAGCAATGCAGAGTCTATGCTTGGTTTAACAGAATTACAGCAAAGCACCAATTCAAGTCCTCACCCTCAGACTGTTGCCTGGTGGTCAGTGAGGTAATTTTCTCTGACATAAGCCATACATCTTAAACCATATGGCTTAACAGGTGATTGCTTTTCTAAAAATAATAGAAACTCTATAGATACATTTTAGGAAGTGTTTTTTTACTCTAACTACTACAGTAGTCTGTTTCTTGAAGAGACAACTACAAGCCTGAACAAATTACTTTTATGTTCCTGTCTTTCACTTTTTGTCTTTATCATGATTTCCTGAGAAGAAAGATCTGATTAATTCTGAGCTATTTTTCAAATAGCTATTCCTGCTAGGGACATAGTGCAGTACCTCCTGTGGTGGCCACATCAAGTAGTTGTGCCTCCTGCCATTCTTTACTCTCAGACACATTAGCAAACCCCTGCAACTCTACTTTTAGTATTCCGACCCTTGGAAATGTGCAGACAGCACTGAAATGAAGCACTTTTTCATCTCAAATTATGCTCAAAAGTAGTTTCTTCTCCTGCCTCTCCAATTATAGAATTTCTGTACAGAGATGCCTCTCAGATCTCACAAGAGTCCTTGGCACAAATCCCTGACCTTTTTTCCTACCCTCTTCTAGGTCCTAACTTTTGCACCTTAAGCTTCATCTTTGATTACACTTACCCATTGCCTCAGTCACATTTAGGGCATTGGTTGACCATAATGTCTGTGCACTAGTTTGCAACTTGACTGTAACAGAAATACCTCTCACATAATAGCACAGCATATCTAAATCAAGTTTGCTTCAGGCCTGGTGAGTGACACCTTCTATTTGTCTCTTCTTTATTCAACCAGATGTTAACTGAGAATTCACCGTTGTTTAACCTTCCCTCCCCTCTGCTCTTCCTGAAGGGGTTTACTTTAGCTATCAGACTTTCCCCCTGAAAGCACTTTGACAATAGAAATCATACATTACCTGGTGATTCTCCTTCTACAAACGAGATATTTGAATAGCTCTTGTTTCTACTTTTGTTTGTTTTAATAACTAGGTTCTTATTCTCTGATTTGCACCATGAGAAGAAAACTGTGCAGACATAAGGGATGAGAGAATTAGTCACACTTCTTTTGCAAGGAGCAACTTCTTCTGATAAGCCAATTTTGAATAGAGTTAGTGGGCTTCAATTTCCGTTCTTCCATGCAGGATTAAAATTGGCCTGGAAATGGTATTTCAGTGCCCAGAACACTAAAAAGTTGGAGTTTCAAGTAAGAGAAAATGCAAAATAAAAATCACACAGCTTTTGGAATCTGACATGCACTCACCAAACTGGACAAACTTGGACTGCTGAATAGACATACTCAGTAAACATAACATACAGCCTGTAAACATACTCAGTAGTATTCTTAGGTGGCAGAACTTTGCCTGTATTTTGAATAAGCCTCTGCCTTCCAATTTTTCATTAGGAGATGTCTTTTTTTTTTTTTTGACTAGCCTCAGTGCAAATTACTTCTGTAACAGTAAGAGAAAATGTGTGGTACTTTTGATCCTATTAACTGATATTCACATGTGTTTAGATGATGTTCTAAAAGATCATACCCATGTAAACTTTAAACATTTAACTTTTGCGCAAATAAGCTTATTGACTTAAAACATTCCTCCTTCGGAGCTCAAAATTGAACTGACTATATATGTCCAAGATTCAGAAGTGGCAGGGTTAAAGAGAAATATGTTTTGGCATGGTGTAAAACATTAACTAAAGCCAAAATAACCTCCACAACCTCCAGAAGATCTTCCTCTTATGATGTCCTTTGATTGTACCTCAGAAATTAGTATTTCAGACTCCTTAAATAAAAATTTACCTGGATTAGGAAATATCCAGTTGTTATTTCCCTGCTTAAACTTCTAATGACAAGTGATTAATTTCCAATAGTTTATGATTTTTGAGTGTTGCTTAACTCAGGACTTCACAGGTTCCATCAAAAATGTTCTGAGCTAGCTCCTAAGGTGCTATAAATTGGCACCATTTAACTGGGGAAAAAATAATATATATATATGGCCATTACTTTCTATTTTAACACTCAGAGGATATTGCCACGTATGTTTGATTAAGGGAATAAATTTGCTCCTAAATGATTTCACATTTAACCTGAACATCCTTATCTGATGCAATAACCAATATAACCCCAATCCAGGACTAGATCTAACAGTGCTTGATGCACTAATGACTGAAATCCCATCAGCTGTAATGAACTTGGAACTAGGCCCATGAAAATTAGTAGCTGATTTCTTAAATCATTGCCATTTTACTAAACAGGTACTTTCTGCCCATTGTGCATTTATCTCATGTAATTTTGTATCAAATATATCAGATTATTAGAATCCTACAACGCATTATGATTCCATTAAAAAAAAAGGTCTACTTTTTTCATCACTGATTTAACTCTTTCGCTTAATATAATCAGGGGTTTGAGGCTTATGCAATGTCTCACAAATGCCTTTCATCTTTTTTTGCTTCAGTGTATTTCTGGATCTCCTTCATTGCTTCTCTTAACAGTGGTGGTGCATGCAGCTCTTTTGTCTGTTCCACCTCTTTATACTGCTATTACTACCGTGAATCTGAACTGGAAGGCTAACTCCTACTCCTGGCAAATGTTGACCCCAGGGCTAAGTATTTGAATGTGCAGCACTGAGTGTTAGAATGAGTGTGAGACCAACCTTCACACTTCAGAAACTTGCCAGTTGGCAGGTTATACTGCCTGTCTGTTTCTCATTCTGTTGTGCCCTCTGCAGTCTGCCACCCTACATCCCACAGTCTTTTTTGTCAACAATTTGTCAACCTAATAGTTTGTACCTGAGAAATTGCCTTATGGCCCATCAACATGTATTGAAATCCACAGAACGGTTGTTCCAGTGAGATAAAAGTTTCCAGTATGCTTGTCTAATGAAATAAAATTGGAAATATTTGTTTTAGGTTAGCAGATACTTATGAAAAAAGGAGTATGTGGGCATAGATTTGCTCTCTGTAGTTCTGTGCTTTTGCTATAAGATTTTTTTTTAATAAAGCTCAGGAAAATAAATTTAATATCAGTGATTTAATATCAAACAAAAAAAAATATTGCTTTAGGTTCTTCCACCCTAATAATTTTGAGCAATAACCTCAGAAAGCATTAAATGTTCATTTATTGATACCTGCTTGTCTGCAGTGTAATTCTGGAATCATGAACAGAAAAGACACTGTAGAGGCCTCTAAGTGTTGCTGTGAAGTGAACAGCTGGATAGTTTTGCTGGGTTTTTTTGCAGAAACAGTTAAAGACCACATATGTATTGAGCTCTGCTGGAGCTTGGAGAGTGAATCAGTTCACTTTGAACCAGAAGGTGAATCAGAACATACCTTCTAACTATTCAGCTGATTCACTCTTAAGGTTCTTTTGACTGTTGACTTCAACAGCTCTGATGGAGTCTTTGTGGTTGGGGTGACAGAATGCTGGAGCAGGCTGTCAAGAGGCACTGTAGAGTTTTTATCCTTGGAGATACTCAAAGCCTGACTGGACATAGTCCTAGGCAGCCTTCTCTGGCAGCTTCTACTCTGAGCAGTGGGAATGGGACTAGATGATCTTCACAGTTCCTGTCCAACCTGTCGTACTATGGTTGTGTGGATCTAATCCACTTTGCCATTTCCCTGTTTTCCACCAAGAAATGCTGAATTGAGAGTTTTAGTACAACTACGTTGATATGCAAAATGCAGATCTGGGGAAGAATTTTTAATGATTTTGCCTGGGATGAATATCCAGAGCAGCAACTGATCTGGAATCTGTTCAGCTCAGCACTTCTGTCTGCCTGGCTGAAGGGAGCCCTTGGGGATCCACCAGGGTGTTCAGAGCTTTCTGTAACAGTTTGTCATTCTTACCCATAGCACCAGGGTTCATTTGCCACCACATTAAGATTTTTTTTTTTCAGATTCCTTTTCCTATTTTTTGTTGGTTCTTTGAATTTTATTTTTTCCCCTGTATGTGACCAGAAGATCAGCTCTGCCTGTTCTGTTATGAAGGAGCAGCTCAGACTGTTTCTCTGCCAGATAAGAGTCCTTAAGGTTGTAACAGGCAGCTGAAGTTTCTGTGCTTTTTTAGCATTTGTGACATTAACTGAAGAACTGCAAATGAAGTGAGGGCTTTTACAGAAAGATGGTTTCTGGGGAGTCCTTCCAACTACACCAAATGCCAAAACTGCATCTAAAAATACCAAAGCCAGAGAAGGAGATAAGAGTCACCACGGTCTTCAATAAGAAATTTTGTTCAGAGTTTCCAGATTTGTGCAGAACTTTCTGAATCCTTGAAGAAGTGTGCACAATCTTGAGAATATTTCAGTACAAAGTAGCTTGCACCAAGTCTACTTCTCCCTCCCTCATCAGCTTCCCTTTTAGAAAAAGGCTAGGAAAAAAAAAATCTCAGTTATTGCGTTCAAAACAGGTGACACACCAGTTCCAGCCAGCTCCAGAAAATGCTAACAATTCTTTTGTAAAAAGAGTCTATGATCTGAACCTTTCTCATTCTGAAATTCTCTTAACAAAAGAAATTGAACAACAAAGAAAGGTGATTTCTTGTCCTTGATTACAATACTTCACAGCTGTGGCCCTTGTAACAGTGAAGTGTGCTGCCTGTGATGGGTGTACAGCTTTACTCAGGAAATTTGGCTGAAAATACTTAAGCATTTTGCATGGGCAGATGGAATAAGTGGCCATTTTTAAAACAGGAACAAATGCATGAGTTTAATTACAAAGTCATTTGACAAGTACTTGTTCACTCATTGCATAATTTTCTAAAGAAACTTGAAAAAATTGCTTCAGAGATGATGTTAAGTAGATTTAATAAATGTCCTTTTGTTATCATATCAGAATTCTTACTAAAAACTTCATGTAAAGGGTTTAAAGTGTTTTGGTTTTGTTTTATTATATGCTGATCACTTTGGCAGCCCTCAGATATGCGCATGTATTTAAAAACAAAAAGGGAAAAACAAAAGCAAGCCTAAAGACAATTTATTGTACATTTTACTCGCTGCAGGTATTTTGCCTAAATAGGGCTCACTGGTGAACAGACAAGCAGTCCAAGCAATCATGAGATTCCTTGTCTTGATTGAAATGGCTGCATCTGTGAGGTCTATGTCAAAGCTACATTTTGAAGTGTTTGTAACTAAAATCGGATTTTTTAAAGCTATTAATGTAGGTACATAAGCAAAATGGCTACACTATTAAATTCATCATCCATTAACACCTCTTAGCAGCTGTTAGGGAAACCTGAAACTGCCCAATTCTACGATGACCACTAAGAAATCAGGGGACCTATTCAAGTATTTTCTCTCAGTGAAACTGGTAGTTCTGGATATGTTTTTGTGTTTGATTTTAAAAACAAAACCTCAAAATGTATTCTGTTACATTTTGAAAGGGACCTCTTGTTTGTACCTTGCAAACAACAAGACAATGCCTCTATTATTTGTCACTAAGACTGTGAGAGCTTATTTATTTCCATATATGTATTAATTAATTTTAGTATCTTAACCTTCTTATTCTTTCTAAAATAGCCTTTACCAAGCTGGTGGCAAAATACATTAAAAAACTATTTTAACAATATTTTCTCCATTATATTGACACTTGTTTTAATCCATTTTCTCTAACAGTGTATAATTGGGGGAAAAAAAGGAATCTCCATAAATTTCTTCTTATTCTATCAACATTTTGTTATTGTCCTTAGCAAGGCAGTAGCAATTTCAGTCTCATCATATACTTCATATGCACTCAGTAATCTCACAAGTGAAATGAGACTTCCCTTTAACCACGTATCAAAGATAAAAACGTATTTTCCCATAGTCATATCTGGGCCATGTATTAAATTATTTCTGAACTGGCTTTTCTCCAAAACCATGTTTTTTTGGCAAATCATCTCAATCTTGATCTAGGTAACAGCAAGAGCTTTTTAAACCTCCTCAAGGAAAGCTGAGATGATGCAAACTTCAATAGGAAAAGGAAAGGAAAGGAAAGGAAAGGAAAGGAAAGGAAAGGAAAGGAAAGGAAAGGAAAGGAAAGGAAAGGAACACATATCTAGGAGTATTAATAACATAATTTAAAAAAACATTCAAATAATTAAAAAAAAATTCAAATAATTAAAAAAAAACCATTCAAACCTGGAAATAATTTCATGTTAAATAAAGAAGAGCTTGTAATGGATCAAATTTTTCAGAACAAAATAATTCATGTCCTCATTTCCCTTTTTGGGACGCTTTTAATAAGGAGTTGAAAGGCCTGGGACCCTGAGTGGCCTTCACTGCCCTAACCAGCCCCAATGCACACACAGAAATGGTGTGAAGTCCTGTTAGACGATGGACAGACTGCTGCAGGCACACCCATGTGCCCTGCTGAGGACACAGGCAGATTCGGGGCCAGGGTTCACTTGCTCCCTGCGGCTCACAGTGTAGGCAGAATAAATGTGTTCTGGGTTACCTTACAGTGCAAAATACTCTTTTTAAGCAATTTTGCAAGGGGAACGAATATGATTTTTTTAATGGAATAAGTTTAGCAAAGAAACTCGCTTCTAAATGTCCCATGAGCAAAGGCTGACTCTTCAATGATAGTGAAAAAAATGTTTATTTTTTTTTTAATCTTTATTAAAAAAAAGTCTTTTTATCAAAAATGTTTTAAATGAGACAAGAAACAACTATCTACTTTCTGTTTTTGTGGCTGAATATCTAGAGAATTCTAATGATTTGAAGTGACACTTCGTTGACTCTTATTTATGAAAAACCCTATTTCATCAATAAGTTTTGGCAAAAGCTTTTAATTTAATTATGTAGATTTTGTGATAGTTTTTAAAAACAAACAATAAAGAAAAAAATCCTTTTTTTTCTTCCTAAAAGAAATTTTTTTTCAAAGCCAGTAATGTCAAAAGAGTGTTATATCTGACAACTCAGGTATAGAATTCCCCCATGTGGGTGGTCATATGCATCACTGTGAAAGAGCTTTTATTTTGGAAAATATAGAGTCTTGACCCTCATAGATATTTAGTTTGACATATTATATAATGCAGGGCATATATATTCCCCATATTAATTTCTGTGTGAACAAAGACATTCCTCCTTGAACAGAAACAACCTGTATTTTACTGAAAACAAGATCAGAAACAACCAGTAAGGGAGAACTCCTGGAAATCAACACTGAATATTTTTAGTTCTTATTTAAACTCAGTGCAAAGCAGCATAATTTCTTTTTGGAATGGGTAAGAGTTTAATGTGACTCACAATTTTTACCTGCCTCCTTTGAACTAATTTACTGTTTTGATAAATCACTCTGGCATCACATTGTGACAATACTGACAAATACGCAATGGTTCCATTTTTCTTTTTTGTGTCCTATTTATACAGTTGATGATCATGCTAGCTCTCCTGACTGCAGTGTTTTGTATAAGGATCTGATGTTCTGCACATAATCCATGAAGATCTCTAAAAGTCCTGCCATCTCATGTCAGGATAGGGTCTCTGTCCTGTGTGTTTGACCTGCACACTCTGAGTGACCTCTCTTTTTTGTTTGTAGATGGATAACTTTACTCTTGGTAGTAAATATGTCAAATGACAGCTAATCCATCACACCTCTAGGTAAACTGTTTCAATGATTGATTACTACTGATGGTAAATTGTTTGGTTTATTTGCAATCTGATTTGATCTGCCCTCAGATTCCAGTCTCTGTGGACTATGTCAGCTGATAATTCAAAAGTGCTATTAAATCATAATTTTTTTCTCTCATGAACAACCTACAGGGCATTTGAAAGACATCTTTGGACATCTTCTTCATTAAAAGGGTGTTTAGTGAAGCATTTTTTCTCATAATCCTTTTTTTATCTCCTCATTTCTGAGGACTTTCCTGTTTGTCATTTGGCTTTTCAGGTACCTGATGATACTAGAACTAAACACTGTGTTCCAGTAATGTTCTTCTTATATACAAATCTCTCAAATCTCTCTTCCTATATACATATCTCTCAAATCCTGTATATAATTTCTCATTCACACTGAGGGATTGCCGTTGACTTTCTGTCTGAACCGCTCCATTGCAGGTTCGAGTTAAGTTTATTATCTGACAGAACTCTTAGAATCATTGCTTTCCAAAAGACAATTTACCAAATGGGGGAAACCTGTAATCCTTATTCCTACATGTGGTAAATCACTGTATTAAAACTTATGAAGAAGCTGAATGAGGGCTGGTCTTTGAAACTGTTATAAGACACTAATAGGATTAGGCCTTTCTACATGCAATCACTTTTTGAAAACATTTCAGTAAGTTTCAACTTACAAAACACCTGTTGTCTGATTTTTTCCTTGATTTTAAAATATTAAAATACTATGAGCTACTAATTTAAAATCAGTGTTTATTAATCAACTTCCAGATTTCATTTTAGAGTTCATATTTCCAGGCTAAAACCCAATTATTATTAAATAATTCACTATTTAAATCTATTCTGTGCTCAGCTTCTAACCTGATGGCTTTAGCTTGAAAGTTAAGTTACTTGTCTTAAAAGTCTGTTGTGCACCTGTAAACCCATTTGATATCACTCTTTTGTCATCTCATTGTTGGGGATTTCATGTGTTTGCAGCTTCTGAAAGTCCTTTAACTGCATGAAGACCCCCTTTTTACTAGTTCATCCTGAACTCTTGAGACTTATGACTAAGATATGCTAATTTTGAAAGGAACCATTCTTGCCTTTGTTGCAGAATCCATTTTTTTATTTAAAGACTTAAATCTCTGCTGTATTGGACATATGCCTGCTGCCAGTAAGACATGGTAACATAAGAGCTTTTCCTGACATTCTAATTCAGTATTAGCCTAGTCCTTGTGTCAATTAAGATAGGTTTGAGGGTAATTTATTTCATCCTAATAGCATGATTCCTTTCCTATCTTCCATGCATTTGGACTGCTTCCAGTGTATTTTCTCCTTACTGCATGTTAGAGCAGAAATGAAGACTAAAAGTAGAAATTTTCCCCTGAGTAGGCACTAAATCTCTATACAGTTTTTTTGTTTTCTGTTTAAGGCCAGACTGGTTCTTTCAAATGTCCTGACTACAGTGGGCAAATTTTCTGCTTGTATTGCATTCAAAGATTTACAATCTGACATGCCTTGTTGGATATCACTTGAATGATATTAGACCTTGATCTTGTGTACACAAAATATGCTCATCCCATACTCTCTCAAGAAGTATATGGATAGCTCATAGCAGGCAAACAGTTTAAAACATGAAGTCAAGTACAAAGGAGAAACACATTTTATTCACAGAATGAATGACAGAAGCATAATAGTGTTAAATGTGAAGACTTCATATAACAATAAAATGAAACTTCTGATAGTAATCATTCTCTCAGAATTAATCAGCAGAAATTTATGTTGGCTATTTGCAACCTGTCTGTTCTGCTCATTGTTTTAATTGCCTGTTGCCTAATGTGGATAATCAAAGGGACATAAGAAGACAAAATTCTATAGTCAGGTGAGCTGTTTCCTTTTTTTAGATGACACAATGGAGTGAGTGGTGGTAAGTGACATCTAAGTGACATTTTAATCTTTTTTTTTAGTGTAAAAATGTCCCCAAGAAAGTCATATTCATACAAACTCCTCATGTCTCTTGTGTGAAGAAAATCTGTGGTATGTCTTGAGTGATGAGAAAGTGCAGTTGAGTATTGTCTGGCATCAGTGTTGCACTGCAGTGTGATTGAAATAGAGTTGTGAATCTGGCTCTGAGAGAGCATATTGCTACAGACACTTTAGGTGGACTGAAATTGTGCTCCAAGATAGACTTTTATGTATCCCGAACCTGACTGATATACGCATTTATCTACTCCAAAAATTTCAGCAGCAATCAAAGTTCACCAAAATATGCTTCCCACTGGTGGTTACAGCATTTGTATCTGGTTTATGCAAGTATGACTGCTTTAGTTGCAATCCACCCTCATGTCACATTTTTTAGTTATTAATTAAAAAAAAAAATTTGGAGCTTGAGTGTGATGATTGGAAAAGGGTCAAAACAAAGTAGACATGAATACGTCATATGGTTGTACAAAGAAGTGATTGTACCCCTTTCTAGATGGGAGTGAAATCTCATCAAATTGAGGTTAACTCCTTGTATCCATGAGGATCTTGTTACTGCCCAACTTCAGCTCTTATCACTGCAGACCACCAGGAAGGGAGATCCGGCTCACTGTCCATTGGGCCCTTTGACCTTCCTGCTGACTACAGGTGAGCCTGTGCTCTCTACGTGTGTGCATGTGCCCTTTATTAGATACAGACACACTGGGAAATAAATGGAGACCATGATATCCTTTTAGTTTTAGTAAGCATTGAGAGGGGAAATGTGAGAAACAATTATCTAGATTAATTTCTCACTTTGTTAAGCTTGATTTAAAAAATGAAATCTGTGTTTAAAAAGCACGGTGATTTCTATTTGAAAATTATTGCATGCGTTTTGTCACAATCAGTCATTATATTATCACTGTAAATATCAAAGACAATTTTGAATAGAAAGTGTTAGAAATGGCAGATTAGAATTTCATTTGCCTAGAAGTCACACTGCCATCTTCTTTCCAGCATTTTTGTTTTATGCAGTACCTATGTAAAATTAGAATTTATCTATGACAACACAGAAATTAATTCTGGAATAAATGAAAAATGAGTCAGAAGTATCTGCAGTGAGGACAGTGAAGCAATGCCATTGCTATTGAGCTGAGAATCAGGCAGGAAACATCTTCTACAGAAAAGTGTAATTTTTTAGATTGATCTGCTGCATATTTATGGTACAAGTAAGGTTGTTCACACACATTAAGATTTAATCCTGTTGCCAAGTTAATCTGAATGAAGTTTATTTATTAAGTAAGTTTAGTTAATGAATTAATTGTGAAATTAGTAAGTATTACTGAAGTCACTGATAGCAGAATAAAGGAAAAGGGCTTTAGAAACTTAACCAAGGAAAGATTTTAAAGATTATATATCTTTGTATATATTTCTGTTATTCTTTACTCAGTATATTCAATAATTTAAATGTTAAATAACCTTTTGATGACAAATTTTTACTAACTCTTTGTAAGCATATGCAAAAGATTCTCTAAGCTTGGTTCTACAAAAAATGTGCAAGGAAACAGCAATAATACTTCAACGAGCATATGATCTTCTCAGTTTCAGCAGTTTAAAAATCTATATTAGATGTTATTTCTTTGCATACTGTGCATCATTTTCAGTTAAATTTGGTCACCTTGCACTTAAAATTTTCAGTAAACATATATTCAGTTCATAGTTGATTTGACAAGTGCTATGGTATGGACTTGATGTGCCCTTCCAAACATTCTCAGGTGTTCCTACATGAAACCTTTTTTCAGGAGATCTTTGCCAGATACCTGATATGTTCGTAGGCACTCCATCTAAGGAAGACTTGATTGCTAACACTGACTATTTTGGTAGGATCTAGAAAATGCTGATCATAACCCTCTGTCTGGGTGTTTCTTGGTAAAAAAATCTCTGCGTGCAACTCTCCTTCTCCTCCTACCTTAGGGTTTAAATGGCTTGACATGGCAGCAGGAGTAAAGATGAACTTGGAAATTACATTTTAGCTTTACACTTGTCCCTATGTTTGACTGAAAAATTTAAATTGATTTTCCTTTAAAACCACAAATCAAATGTGGAAGTTACAGAAAAAATGTTTATTCATGTATCTGTAATGCACTAGTCCTGACTGAAAAAGTTGCCACTCCCATAAGAGAACCACTTTTAAAATAAGTGTTACCTGTGCAAGTTTAAAGCTGCAAACTGGCTAGAATATTCCCAGTGTAAAGTACCAAAACATCAATATTTAGTGTGAATACTGTACATGTCCATTTAGTTATAGTGGCCTTGTACTAGTATATTTGCACACGTGAATATTATAAGACGGTATGACTGGAGTCTGAAATTACCTTTTTGTGCATGCTTTTGCTTAACAGTGTAGCAGTGAATGTGATTTCTGTACTTATTTACAAGACAGGGAAGTTTTCAATTACACTGTACTTTCTACCAGAAGCTTACTGGATGGATAAAAATCCAGATGGATATTAAGAACCTTTATTTTAAAAAGCACTTTTGAACTGTTTGTAAGTTCACCCAGGAAAGAAAATATTTTATCAATGCAGCTTTATGAGGACCTTATGCTACGTACAAATTGAAAGGTATTATGTTATCTTCACTTTGGAAAAGAAAATTTTTGTACCTAAAACCCAGCATGAAGATCTCTAGTATTGTCTGACAGCAAAGCCCTGTGGCATTCAGAGCACAGAACTCTCCATTGTCTGACATCATGGAAGCAGCCTGCTTAGGGTGGAAACTCAAGCACCCTTTAATTTCACAAACATTTGTTTTTATCTTTTACTATGTCCTGCAGATACTTTTCTGGTTTTCACCCTTGAAAGTCCTCTAATTAGTTATGGGATGGACAACTAAAAATCAGAATATAGTCCAGGAGCGTTATTTATATGTCTTGAAATCCTCCCATAATGTTTTACATTGTTCTCTTCCTCCACAAATTGATTTTGTTGGCAATTTTACCTGATTAAGGAAGAGCTAAAACCCTTCTGAATAAGAATCCCAATATCTTGTCTTAATTGCTTCTCTGCAAAAAGTGGTTTAGTTTAAAGACTTCCCAGTTCTGTCAGTACATGCACATTTCTTATTGAGATGCTTCTTTTCTTCTCTAGTGTTGTGCATGCAGCAGTAACTGAAAGGTGAGTGAGCATTGTGCTCTCACCAGAGATTATGTGGGTGGTCAACTACTTATTCATTAAAAGGTTCTATTAGAAAGTAGAAGAGCTAACACTGGAGGGAAGGGTAAACCCTGAAAGATGCAAGTAAAACCAAATCATGTTATTTCTTTGCTCGTATTTTTTTTTCAGAAGTAGCATCATGAGACTCGGCAAGGATAACAGGCAGTTACCTAAATGCAATTCCCGCATGAATTAGAGGGTTGCTGCAAAGGAAGCAGCATCATCAAGGAGAAACTGCAAAGAATGGTAATTATAGATGTCCTTGACTAATGGCTAGGGGTGAGATAAATGGCTTTTCCTTGTCTCATTCTGTGCATATTCCTTTCTTCTGAAAGGAAACAGCTCTGTATGGCAGCCAAGGGTTAAAGTGTGTTTTTCTTTTTACAGCTGTAGGATCATTTTCATGATGCACATCTTCACTTGGAAATCCTATGAAAGCACCAGGTATTTGACGATGGTCAGGGATGTGGATAGAAGAAAACTGGGCAAAATTTCTGGAATTTTGCCAGTGAAGAGGGAGCTTTCAACATTTAATTGTTGCTTACTTTTCTTACATACAGCCTCTGCAGATTCTTTGCAGATCAGTATTTGAATTTTACACTAACAGATTTATGAGAACTCATGCTGTATGCTGCACCAACCAGCTTAAAGATCTGTGTTGCAGTTATAGCAAAGTCTCTACTAACTTTTAAGACCAGATTTCAAAGCAAAGCAGGATTTTGAAAAGGTTTTTCTTGATTTAGGCGGTTCATATTCCTTCAGATACATAAAGGCTATTACCACAAACGGTTTCAAATACTGAGGGCTGTTGTAATCCTCAGATTCCCAAGAGTTCCTGAAAATCTGATACTTAATTCCTCAAGAATAATATACGCAGCTGCCGCTGGCATTGTTACTTTGTACGTTCATAACCTTTATCAACAATATGGTATCTTATAGTTTGCCTGCTTTAGGAATAAAAGTTCCTGTGCATAATTTCTTGTCTAAGTTTATTTTAGCCAATAGTTGTACGCTGTGGGACCTGTAATATAAGAAAGATATTTAAGCCTTTTTTTCTTTTGCTTAGGTTTTTGGGGTTTTTTTCTTTCAGTGGAAAAAATATCAAGAAGTTTAGTCAACCCCTTTCTCTTTTAAAGCAATTAGACATGAAAATGTATGAAGAGCAGCTGAGACTACACTTAAACCCTGTCTGATGGGAAGGGGATTGCATCATAGTTGCCTAAATGTGTATGTTTGAGCAACTGGGAAATGCGAAAGCACCAGCACTGCTTGAGATGTGGTGAAATAGATTAATATGGGAATATATCAAATCAGTGTATGCAGAGAAGAGCAGAGGGGAAAGGAAAAAAACCTACTAGAGCAGAAGCCTTCAAAATAATGGAAAAAACCCTGGAAAACTCTGCATCCATGTTTTATATCCATCCTGTTGTGTGTCTCTTTAATGGATGGTATTTAATGGACAGATGGGGCTGTTGAAAAAGGCCAAAATACTTATGATTTTTTTTCTAGTAAATAAAGTGATTCCCCTTTAGGCTTTTTTTTTTTTAATTCCAGTTTTAATGAAGCTTTCCTTTACTGGCGCCAAGAAGTGCCTGATTTGCATGTGCAAATTCAAGATTAATATGAGTGGACTTTGTTAGATTTAATAATCTGGTTCTGCCTATGAGGAATGTATTGCTTTTTTTTCCTTCTAGGATTTTGTGTTATATGCTTAGATGACTTAAGTACACAGGATTTTTGTGTCAACTGTGATTATGTGTTTCTGCAGGACTTTAAATCAAGTATTAAAATTAATTTTAAGAGAGTTTAAAAGCTTCCATGTTTTCCTTTATGTTTTCTTTTTTTCTTTTTTCATTTTTTTTTTCCTTCTGGACTTAAAAAAAAGCAATGTAATTGTTTGTGTTCAATGAACACACAGTATTTTGAGACTCCATCTCTCAAAATAGCTATTCAAATTGGAATCCTGTAGAATTTTATAATTGCTCTGGACCTCTGAGTCATCTGCAGAAATATTTTTAATGATCAATCGACCATAAAGCTCATAACTTTTATTTGAGGTCCCTCAAGAACAAATTGATTCTTTGTTTCCATATGATTAGGGAAAATACCCTTCTAGTTAGGGATTTACATTTAAAGGTGAAGAAATAGGGAAACAAAGAACAATTCTGATTTGGAAGGGGAAACATCCTACACAAATATTGCAATAAAACTATTAAAACTGAATATTTGATTAATTTTCAGAGTACCCTTCATACATGTGATCCCAACTTCCTCCTGAGAAAATGAGGAATAAAGCAAATCCTTCCTTTGCCTGCAATTCCATCTTAGCACACAATTAAAGGCTTATACAAAGAGGCAGGAGAAAATTCATTAACTTGGCAACCATATAGTTTTATCCAATGCTACTGATGCTGAAGCTGGAATATATGCATGTGTAACTTAGAAACAAATTTCTCATTTTAGTATTAGTGGCAGGTGAGTTGCATTGGTAATTCCATCCACTGCAGCCTGTCTAAAATAACTATATGCAGCAATTCATGCATGTAATCCAGCTACCTGATTCATTAACATTTAAACAGTCTGTTAGGCAGTGGCCATAAATTAGATGCCTTGCAGATCCTTGGCAAAAGTGTGTTTAACAGCCATGGATACACTGAAGCCTTGTCAAGAAAAAATTACCTACATGCTATGCAGCAACAAACATGAGTGTTTTGAGTTACTTCAGCGTGCCCTTTTACAGATGGCATCTAATATCACTGGGGCCACAGAAAAATACTGTGATTGTATGGAAGGAGGGCAAACACACTGCACTTAGTTACAGGTAAGTGCTAGTGGGACTATCTGTGTCTGGAAAGAGACAAAAATGGAGGGTCCAATACAGAATACTTTAAAGCAATGGAAATGTTCCTATGGATGGAAGATAAAGGACTCCACAACCCCCCACTGAAGGGAGTTGCACTCCCTTGAGACATGTTTTTAGCACCATTCCCATGAAATAGAGTAGTGGAGTGAGGAGGGAGCTGGGAACACCTCATCCTGTTTTATCCCCCAAGGGTTGATATCCCCATTTCTTATCTGCCAATATAAGCTGTTTAGAATTCTGTACTATGGCAGTATGGGATAGACTAACTCCAAAGCGACTCATCTGTGGATCATTCCCCCTTCTGTCACAGCTTCTTCACAGTTGTGCTTCCACTATTGTGTCCTCCCTCACACTTGGAACTCACCTTGGACAGGACCATCTCCATCACCCTCATCTTTCCTGGTGAATATATTCAGTTCTGGCAATGAACCATAGAACCAGGCTGAAGGGTACACAACTGGGCCTGTAGATGTTACCAAATCCTGCATATATGCTTCATAACCTGGGTTATGTCCTGTGCCATGAGAGCATGTGAAGAAGTTTAAGGACAAAAATCTGATGAGATACTGATTAAAGTATGGCAGAGGGAGTCAGACCTGATACCAATATTGTGTGCTTCAGACCAGCTACACTCAAAACCATACTGAAGTGCTTTTTGATCAAGAATTGGCATAATTCAATTTCTTTACAATGTGGATGATGAGGGAAAAGGACCAGGTCCTTATACCACTGGCTAATTCAAATCTGGACACATGAAAACAATATTATGAAGATTTTCACACCTATATGCCCAGCGAGTTTTATTCACTTGATACAGTAACTACACAGGCAATACTAGTTTAAAGGTAAAAATGGTGAAGAAGTATTTCAGGGAAACAAGAACACTCCGTAATATGTCTGACTGGTTTTGGTGGCTTGAAACTGACAACAGAATCCCTGTATTTATATCATCATGTGCTACTGTGGTTCCAGTTCTAGAAACTTTCCATTTGTTTCAGGAACCTAATTATGATAACTGAAAAGATGATTGTTTTGTTACCAATCACTTATTTGAATACATTTTGGCCTGTTGGCATGTTGTTATCATACAACAGAAATTTATCTATTTTTTAAACCCAAAATTGCCTTGTGAACTACTGGTAGGTCTGGCCTTCGGGTTATTTCTTTAATACTGGAAGAGGTTCCCACATAGTTTTCCCACGGTTGTGTTGGAGAAGCTGAAGATCACTTTTCCAAATGACTGAATTAACTTTGCCTCTGGAAAGTTGTTTTTAGTCCTGGTCATGCAACGCCCTTCCATCTTGTGATGGTCAGCCAGCAGATCAGATATGGTCTAAATAAGCCAAGATCCTAAGAGCATTTCAAGTCAACATTTTTTAACTATTCAAATAGCAAGCCTGAAAAAGTGTGTTAGGAACCCACCTGAGTGACAGCTTAATGCTCTGTTCTACCCTCATTAACAGCTCAATATATTGCTGATCATGAGGACAGACAGAGTGTTTCACAGGCCACATGCAAGACCATTTTTTTTTCCCCTCAGGAAAGGCTGAACCAATAAAAATACGAGTTCCTTATAACATTCAGCTGATCAAACCAATTGATTTTACGGATACCCAGAACAATATTTCCTGGCAAACTCTTTGGGAAAGTGAGACTTTGTGGACTGGGGCTTGATTTAAATATTCATTGTAGCACTCACATTTGCAGTTTACTACTGCCTTTAAAACAGAAACGACAGCTAGACTCTGGAGAAGTCCTTATTGTGTTTTTTATAAACTTTTATATGCCACAGATGTTTGAGTCTTTCTAAAAGTCTTAAGAATTTTTCCAGAGCTTTAATTCTTTATTTCTACCATGAAATTTATAGTTCTACCATACTGAATTTTTTTTTGAGATATTTCAAAATATTAAAAACTAAATAACTTTTTAAATTAGTCTGATGTTATTGGTGTTATTGTCTTGTACACTAGAACTCTGTTTCATAAACAACTATACTACTTGTGAGGAAAATATGCAGAAACAGAGACATGTTCCCAGTAATTTTTTGTGACTTCATTCCTCTTTGATTTCTTTTCTATTGTAATTAAATGTTGATTAAATGTGTATGACTAGTCCATTTCTAAATGAACATAACCTGTTCTATCTGGTTAAATCAACAGTCGGTGAGTGTTTTCTGATCTTTTTTATATTTTGTGCTCTTTAGATATTAACATACACAAAAAGAGTTTGTTGCTTCTGTGGACATAATGAATGCATGGGTGATATCTTCTCAATTTAAATTTCTTCTTCTTTCAGACAACAGATGTAGTTCAGTAAATTCTAGATTAGTCATCAGTTTTGGTTTTGACTGTTTATGAATACAACCCTTAAAAAGGGTAAACACTTGTAATGGGTTAAAATTCAAAAACTGGGCAGAAACACCAAATAAATGTAGTGGTTATCACATTCGCCTAATTTTCATTTTAGTGGAATAGGATTAAAAGAAAGGCAAAGCAGACTCAACTTAAAAATAGAAACAGTTAGATTTATTAACATACACTAAAAGGTAAACAAACAAAAACCAACCATGAAACCCTCTCAAAGACAACTCCCCTCCTCCCTAGCAACAATCTACTTTTCCATGAAAACAATGCAAAGAGACAAAGCATCAGAACCCTTAAGTCAGTAGCACTTAATAAAATAGTCTTTCATTCAGTCTTTTGAGAGAGACAAGTCCCTCCTGATTCTTCTGGTAACTTTCCACAAGTGACACAGTCTGTTTGTGGCTTCCAGTTCCCACAAACGCAGCCCGCCTGACACTGCATCTGTGAGGTTCCCAAATGCAGCCTTTCATATGGCCGCATAAGGGTTGTGGACTTAAAACACGGGGTTTCACCTTTTAAAGATACACAGCTTCACAATAAAGGCCTTCTTATTCTNGGTGCGTTTTTAACCCAGCCTGGGCTCGGTGCTGCTCTCCGGGGAGCCGGGGGCTGGAGGAGGGGGCCGGGGCCATTTCTCCCTCTCTGCGGCATCTGCCGAGCTCAGATGCCCGAGCCCGCCCGGCTCTCCGGAGGGCTGGCCCTGCTCTGGGCCCCTCAGCCCGGCCGCGGCTCCCAGGGACTCCCGGGGCCGGCGGGGCCCTGGGCCCGGACCCCTCCCGGCCCAGCTGCGATGTTACCTCATGGCTGGGTCCGTGGAAAAAGGGCGAGTCTCCCAAGATTCCTGTATTTAAGCGGTGTCCCAAGGGGTGTACACTTTTTACCTGATTGGCCAGCTTAGCTGTCAGTTCCAAAACGAATCAACAATTGGTTTTTCTACCATTTATGCTAAACCAATACAACACTATAATATATCTTTGAGAAGATAATGTTGCCAGATTTTGTTAGATTTATTTTGTATTAAATTTCAGTTCTTTATTTGTCATCACGGACAGTATCTCTGGTATTAAAAAAAGGCATTTTAATAGCTACTGCACTGCCATGGAATAGAGACACCCATGCATAAACATCCTTTATTTTCTAGCTATTTTGTACAGTTTTTTAAATTCTCTGAAGGATAATTGTATTTTTCTAGTGTGCATCTAACTACTGATAGTTTTAGAGCTGTTCCTATAAACAGTGCTTTCCTAGTAATGCTTTCAAATCTCTGAAATTAAACACATTTATTGCAAGAATAATTCTGCCTAGGCACAAGCTAGCATATTTCCAGTGAAATAAGTGGAATTTTGCAAAAATATGTCAAGAAAATTGCTCCATAATTTCCATTCCATAATGTTAATACAAGTTCTTTTGTCATGAAATATTATCCAATTTCTAAAATTATCACTCTTTCATGATGCAAAGCAAACATATTTTTCAGTTTACCCTTGGATGTGGGAAAAGAAAGTCATAGACTGCTTATTTATTACTGAATATTCTTGTTAATTCTTAATATATTACATTTGTTGTATCTATCATCATTATGTATAGAAATACATCAAAATGGCCCCAGTCTCCCACAAATAAAATATTATTTAAGCTACTGAAAAAAATTATATGAGAATAAAGTACAGGTATTTGTTAGTTCTAAAGCTTATTCTGTGGGAATGCTTGGTTTTTTGCCTAATACAGCCCAACTTCCTAGTTCTTTGGAGATTTCCCTTTAAGTTTATTATATCTACCCAGAAGGCCTATGTATTGGTTTGTCATGAATGGTAAAAACCCATTAGTGATCTGCTTTAAATCTGACAGCCAGAATAGCCAATCAGATACAAGTGTACACCTCTGGGACACGTGGCTTAAATACAGGTGGGACTTTGGCAAAGCTCTCTTCCTGCTGCGGGCTTGCCATGAGGTAACATCAAGAGGTGGAGCAGCAGGGCTCGGCTCAGGCCCCGC
>WBMY01015679.1:50024-66872 GCA_013397315.1 Donacobius atricapilla
TTTGGGAGGCTCACAAATGCAGATTCCTGGGAGGGCTGCTTTTGTGGAGCTGGAAGCCACAAACAGACTGTGTCTCTTGTGGGAAGTTACCAGAACAAAGTCAGGAGGGACTTGTCTCTCTGAAAGACTGAATGAAAGACTATTTTATAAGTGGTACAGACCTAGAGTTCTGATATCTGTCTCTTCGCATTGTTTGTGAAAAAGTAAGCTGTTGGGGGGAGGGAAGTGCTTTTAAAAAGGTTTCATATTTTTGTTTTGTTCTCCTTTTAGAGTGTGTTAATAAATCTAACTTTTTCTATCTTTAAGTTAAACCTGTTTTGCCTTTCTTCTAACTCTATTCCATAGTGGAAAAATATTTAGACCACTACACTAAATTTAACAAACAAAATTTGGCAAATATGAAACCACTACGGGCTGTCTCTGTCTTTCCTAGATTTTTCTGATTTTCTCACGTTGAGAAGTTACTGTGAGTTCAGTGTAGAGATGGGGGTTGCACTTTAAAATGAGGAATGGCAGCATCATCCTCAAATGCTGCTGCCTGTAGAGTTCTCTGAGCTCACGGTGCTTGCAGAAGCTGTAAGTCTTAGAGTTGTGACCTACAGGTATGACCATGTCAGCTGCTAGTCAGGAGCAGTCCTTCCACACATCTATCTTTCATGCTCAAGGGACTCTGGAAATATTCAGTGTGTGTTCATTTAACTCTGGGCTGTGGGCCAATAATAACAATAGTGCCCTATGACTAAGATCGGGATTCTGTTGTGGGAGGAGAACAGCAAGAAATAGGAGATCTGTGCAAGCAGGTCTGTGCAAGTAAGTGTGTGTTAAATACATAGGGACAATAAGGGGGAACAACAAGGGGACAAAAAAGACCTGATTTGACTGTTTATCCACCGGAGCTTGATATTCCTCATCTAATACAGTAGATTGTTTCAATAATTTATGTTTGACTAGACTGGAATTTAAAGTTTCTCTAGAAACTAACACATTCTAACTCCTTCTTCCTTATGACACCGGGGCTACATAGAAGCTTCTGACTAAATCAGTCCTGATTTACTTTTCAGTCCACATTCATCGGTAATGGCTTAGCTCAATAGTTCATGGGGTTTTCAAGTAGCCTCCTGACCAGTCTGAGAAATGCTGTATGGGTTTTCTGTTGTGTTCTTTACTTAAACACCTGCCTATATTTCTAGTTTCATATTTCAAAATGATTTGTTAATCAAAAGTTTCTTCCAAAATTGTTCTAGTTTTAAAGCAAAAATTATTTTTCACTGCAAAAGTAAATGAATAAAAAGTGTATTCATACTTATATGTGTTTGTGCAACATCTAAATTAGCAAATCAAGGCATATTCAGTTCACACATTGAAATTAGGAAAGTTGTTGGCTTTTTCCCTTTCTCCCTCCCCCTTCTTTTAGCTTCAGATCTTTTCCAAATCTACAAAAAATGATTTTGTACAATGGCTGAGTCTTAATTTATTCCATTTAAATTATTTAGCATTCATTTATACAATATTGGAACATTTTTTTCAGGATATAATATTTATCATGATTTTTTTTTCAAGAAGAAGCACATAACTCTCAAGATGAAGTTGTTTGTTACACAGTTTTATCCATATTTAGCTTTTTAAATCAGGCATTAGTGGTTGTCAACTATAGTAATACAGGCTGCAGAGGCCCTGCATTATCAGATAACTTTGAGTTCTGTCCAGGCTCATGGTGTGCAGAGGAATCCTACACAGACTGTCAAAGTAAGGTCATTGTGCTGGCTGCATTTGGCTTTCACTGCAGGAGAAACCAAGTAGCATAGAACAGATGCTCTAAGTGAGAATGACATCATGTGTCTGCAAAGGTAAGGTTTCTTTTTGCCTATAGACATTTCTTGAGAGATGGGAATTCACTGAAATGCATATTGTTTCAAATGGTTAGGAAGGGGGATCAGCTGTTAGGCTGGAAAAAAAAGACAAATACTGAAACAGATGAAAAAGGGGGCAGGTATATCTTTACAAAAAAAAAAAAAAAAAGAAAGGCAAGTCATATTTTTATAACAAAAGAGATGGAAACCAGTAATAGAACCTGCCTGCTTTATCCGGGTAGCTCAAGGGAACTGAGGGACAGATGGGGCTGAACATGTCCCACACTGGTGAGCAAATCAAATCCTAGTGCATTTTCATAAACTGTCAGAAACAGATAAATATTTCTTTGGGGCTAGGCAGGAAATTAGGCTATTAAGTTACAGCTTTTTCACAGAGCTCTTGTCATTCTCTTCTCCTATTCTACAGATGTTCCATCAAAGCAAGTCATTGTGACCATTTATCTTTCCAAACTTAAAATACTTTTCCCAGAGCTAATTTTTTTCCCTCAGTACTTGAGGTCTTTGTACTCAGTGTCTTGCTTCCCTGATTTTGTATGGATCTAAGATTAATTTGCACTAGCAAGGAGTTCAACAACAAAATCAATTTCAATTGGGTCAGGCGAGGTCACTCCCAGCTCAGCAGTGTGAGGAAAAAAAAAGATTATTATCATTCTGGGAACACTACTACTTTAGTTTGGAAGGGAAAAAACGTCTGTCAAAGACCTTTACAATAATTTTCATAACATTGGAAATGAATATTTTTTTTGTTTACTTTCTGCAACTTTAGTATAGTCATCTATATGCAAATAATTTGTGTTACAGTATACTTTTTTTATTCCTTAAGGAGAATTGAATAGAATTTGTTAGCTGACTGTTGGCATTTCACAAAAAACATGGCACTGTCAAGCAGATACAGAAATACCTTTGATAGATCTTTTTATAGCCTTGGTACATAGACAGTGTAAATTGAACAGCAACATTCCCTCTGTTAGGAATTCCATGCACCATATTGCAAATGGGCAGTTTTAAAGAAAATTTAATTTACAGCTTAAAGGAAATATTTAGGCAAAAAAAAAAAAGTTTAAATGTTTAAAATTTAATTTACAAGGAAAGAAACCCCAACCTCTTTACAGAATCTGTTTTTTAGTGTCTATTTTATATCATAGCTTTGAAAGAAAGAAAAAAAAAGAGAAAGCAGCATCAGCTAAAATGCTTAATCAAGTATTAGTATTTAATGTGCACTGGATTAATTATTTGTTCGATCAGGTAGAGAATACTAGTTGAGAAAATGCTCATGTATGTGCCAGTTCATTCATACAGCATCAGATTTTCAGGTGAATTAGAGCTGTATGTTTCCTTTAGGACTGCTGTGTAAACTGGTGTTAACTAAAGACCTGGTCCACACAGGCTAAGAGGAAGGAAAAGCTGCTTAATTGAAATTGCTGGGCCATGTCTTTGTTTCTGCTTTGTGCATCTTAGATTTTTGTGCAACCTATGTTGAAGAGTGACAAATATCTTAGTATTTTTAAGTTATAATCTGTTTTTGATGTCTGGGAAATAACATACTTAGGATTTAAAGGTTCTGTATATTTACATCCAATGGAAAAAAAGGAAGTGAAGTATGTTAGGAAGATTACTTTATGGAAATGCAATTGTCTTAAAAAATAAAAGGAAGGTATTGGAATAATTTCAGTTGTGTTGTAGCAGTCCTCACTTCAGGTGTTGACCTTAATCTGTTTCATTATATGTAAAAAGATTCAGATTTTCTGGGGCAAAATCTCCCCAAGTGTATTTTCCCTGAATTTCCTGGAGTAACACTAGCAATGGATGTGGCCTTGTGGTGGTTTGACCAGGAAGTGAGTTTTCAGGAAGTTACAGAGAAGAAAAACAGGAAGAAGGATTTAGTGAATGTGAAACCACTACAGGCCTACTGATCTCAAATTTCTTCCATTTCCTTTTTGTGTGATCAAAACATGTAAAATGAAATAATGCTACTAATAATTCCTTAGAGAAAAAGATACTAGACATGTGTTTCTTTATTCTAAGAATTTGAGCTAAATCCTCTGTCTATATATATAGATATATATAATTTTGTTCTTTGTACAAGCTTAGATGATTAACTATCTGAACATCATTGAAAAATAAAAAACCCTAACATGAAATGTCTATAGCCAAAGTTTATTTTATTAAAAAAAAAAATAAAATCCTTTCTTCCCTTAGTCATGAACAGAGTTTTCAGCAAATGTTAAATTAGCTCTTGAATGATGGTGTACTGGTAACTGACAAGGTTTAGAACAACCAAGTTTGCTTTCATTGTCATGGATTCAGTGTTAAAATAGACACTTCCTTTTCAAAATATCACTGTTTGTTACTCAAATTATTGCACTTCAGAGAGCATTGAAAAAGTATCCCTAAATTTTGTGTGATATTTGATAGCAACACATTTTAGGCTTTACACTTCCATTAGACTTAAATTTTCAAAAGGCTGAGTGAAGACTCCCTGATTATATTCTCATCACTCTGAACTACTAGTAGTTCAGGATTACTATCTCAGTATTACAGACGAAAAAATGGACACAAAGGGTGTTAAAGCCAGACCTGTACACATGATTGCCAAATTACCCATTCATGCCAAAACTATTATTCCAATGATTCATAATGCAAGATATTCTTAAGTTACCACTGTAAAATTATACACGTCTGTAAAGTAAAATCTCGCACATACCTGTGTTAGTGTGTTAGTGTGAACACTTTGTAAGCATACTGAGGCAAGTGTATATCACTACTTCCAGAGAACACTTCAGTTTATAGCTAGCTGTTTCCTAAGAAAGGTTTAAATTGCCTTTATATTGTAGAAAATTAAATTTCAATTTTAGGCTGCACGGGATTTGCACAATAGCATTTGTATTAAATTTAGATTAAGTAACATCTTGAATTGTGTAATGTGTTTTTCCTTTGGGGCTTAATACAAAGTCCATTTGAAGATAGTTTGCTTTGGCAAAACCAGCACACTTAGGTGCAAGAGATATCATTGCATCTTCCACTACATTTAACAAAAAGGAACCTCAGATTTTACCAGCTGTTAGAGAACATCTACAAAAAAGTATTTCAAATAACAAGCTTCTGAGGTAGGACACCAATGGCAGAAGTATTACAGGCTTTTTTATAGGAAAATGAGGACTTTTTAGAGGACTACTTTTAGCTGAAAGTCAATGTTTAGTCTAGGTTCTGAAAATAATCAGACTAGAGTCTGATGAGCATGAAGACAGGAATGCAAAGTAAAATTTCTGACTAGGTCATAGGTTGTTATGATAATCCCAACTATTTGAGTGATGGGTTCACTTACATACCTGCTTTTTCACAGCAGAGACCTGTGTTAGAGCCAGAAATCCAGTGAGATCTCTGGGTTTTACTTGGCTTTACGTTGCTGGAATGCAACTGGGTTAAATGAACCTATTCCTTATTTACAGTAGCAATCACAAATCAGGTTGGCCTTGTATTTTCCAGCAAGTCATGAAACTGTGGACTCGATTATTTGTGAGCAAAGTGGTATTTGGATGGATAAACATGCTTACTAACAGCTGGGCTAAAATAGCTAAACACAGATGAGATAAATTCCATTCTGCTTGCTTAACTCTTGCTGTTTCGATTAGATATGTTGTTTTTCTCACTCTGTCTCAACCCATTTTATTATTTTTCCTATTTGTATCACACTGCATCACTGAGCAGGCTGCATACCTATCAGTTTCTTTACTTGAAATGAGAACATTGCAAAAGATAATGGAGATGACTTCTTAATATTGGGCTGATAAAGAATATAAAACTCTTTTGCACTAAATGAACTGGAGAGTTCCTAATAACATCTGCAAATTTTTCAAGATATCAGGCGTACTAAAAATGTTGAAAAAAGAAGTCTCTATTAACTGTACACAATGTTCATGAATTAGTGTTTCCACATAGTGAGGGATTTTATGTTTCTATTAGAATACACTGGGAAAGTGACACTTGTTTCTTTGGAACTAAATTTCTTAACCTAATCCACCAATTACCATTTACAGAATAATGGATACGCTTGTATTTTTATTAAAAGATTTCTGCTCCCCAGCAGACCTTGTATTTGTATTGCCAAAGTATTACTTTATCTTCAGAATACAGGTTTATAAACTGAAGACAAAATCTCACAGAAGGATAACATGAAGACAGGTTCAGAGGAATGATATGGTAAAATGGAACACATCTTGAGGGAAATTCTCAAAATTTTACTAAAATTTGACCCCAGATACAGCAATAATGTAAACGGATTAATCTGCATACAAGTAATCAAATCCATCTACAATAGTGTGTATTTTAGAAGAATTAAAAGTCTGTGGATGTTTCTGATGATGGGAATGATATCTATTCAGTTAAATTTGAAATCATAGCTTGTTTTTTAAGGATTAACATTTTATGGGTATTTAACATGTACCCTTTATAGTGTTTCTTATTCTACCTTCTTCTCTTCATTTGGTTTAATTTTGATTTTCAATTTAATTGACAAATTATTGCTCTTTTTATTGATACCATATTTTTCACCCACTCAAGCTACTCTTGCTTTAGTCTAACATTACTGAATTCTAAGATCATAGAGCAAACAATTCATGTCACAGATCTCTTGTTGCTATTGCTCTAGTCCATGGTTTCGCCTCACTTAACTTCAGTAGTCTTGAGTAATCTTCTAAAGATGCCAAAGTTAGAATTTCCATTAGCTGTTCTAGAATCCATAGAAAGAGATTGATGCATTCTAGGAAATGTTAAACTCATTAATCTGAGTGGTTGGGGCGAAGTTTATGTATTTATACAAAGAGAATGAAAACGGATAAAAAAAAAGGGGACATACTCTGGCTATGAGTGATATAAAATAAGAACTTAGGGGAAAAGTGCATACAGACCTTATATGCACAAAAGAATTATAAACTGTAATTTCAAAGAGATAGGTAACAGATATACTTTTTCAACTAACTATGTTAATACTGTAAGTTGCTTTCAGAACTTTGCTTTCTGGAGAAGCCATGTGACTAAAAAGCTGCCATAATTTAATATTTGGGTTACTAATACTTCAGAATGTCAGAATTAAAAGTGTCATTTCATATGTAGCTGGTGAAGAACAGTTTTCCATACCCATGACAATGAAATCACTACAAGATGTCTAAGATGAATGGAAAAATAATTATTGCTGAAAATTAGAGTGATGAATAGCAATGAACTTTTAATGTACTCTCATCTTATATTTTATTGTGACTATGTATGATTAAAACTAGTGATGAGATCAGTAATGTTAAAATAAATACAGTCTCACATAAATGTTATGAAATATGGGCACAAAATTTTATTAGTTTAATTTTAAATGTAAAAATCATTTGGATTTGATCAAATTATTGATACATCTTTCTCGTGTCCATGTGTTTGAAATAGCCAGTTTTGAAGGTAAATTTGGACACAGAGATGTTTCTCTCCCTTCAAATACTGCATTTTCTGAAGCTGAACTCAGACAGTTGACTTCTGTTGATGTGAACGTCAATTCTTAACAATTATATTTAGTAGCATTTCCTTTGCTAAGTGCTGACTCCAACCTCCCAATTGTGAATTCACCTCCTATTCATCAGTTTCATGTCACACCAATGGACTTTGGATGACCTTCTTAGGACTCGTATCCTTACAAAGCACTTGGCATCCCCTATGCTAATTTTCATCAACTTCCATTTCTTTTTCTTTTTTTTTATTATCAACTTCCGCAAGTGTTCTTCTCAGCCGATCCATGAAATTTCAGTGCAGACAATGGCACTTGATATATTATAGAGTATTAGAGACAACCCTAGAGATAAAATCATTGTGATAGGCTAAATAAAGCATTTCAAAAATAAAAGTTGGTTAGCCGAAACCTTACTGATAAGATCTAGTCAAAGAGGCTGAAGACTTTCAATTGAGAATACTGTTTATAATTTAACTAATTTAAATTTGGTTGTTTTTTTGTTGTTGTTGTTCAGGTTAATGATGTTGAGATTACTATTGTGCATTGGTATCTTATTTTTACATTAAGATATTAGATCTTTTCCTCTTTGCATGTTGTTAATGGAAAATTGTTTTCTTGTAGGTATAGAATTATTGCAAAAGGACAAGGTAAAATGTATTTTGTCTTATGCTGGATTGTTTTCAAGAATAATTATCTTATATTTATGGAACATATACAGTTAGAACATATTAATTTGTCACATCTTTTTACCCTTCTAAGACTACTCAAATGAGCAGTTTAAAGCATAATTATTACCATTTAGGTTTTATAACCTTTGTATCTCATTTACAGTTTTCACTGGTTTGGCAAATAATGAAAAACAAGCTGGTCCATTTCAATAGGCTTTGCATATTTGTGATTTCTATTTTCTTTCTCTAAATCTTTCAGAAAAACTTATTTTTAATAACTTTATTCTGGGGTCAGAATTGACCTTTCATTGACTCTTGAACATTAAATGGTGACTTAAATTTAGAAAAAAAAAACCAAACAAACCCCAAATCTGGGCCCAACTTGCTTCAGGTGGTACCCTAAACAAGCTTAATGTCTGCCTTAAGACAAGTCTGATATTCAGGCTGTTGCGTTGACTTTCCCATCCAGCCTGTCCACTCCTGCCAAAAATGTCCCTTCACTCTTGCTGTGACTAGACACAATTGGGGGTACCCAGTTTTCCCTTTTCCTCATTTAATGAAATACTCAGGGTCAGGGCCAGATCCCATCAAAGATGCAGCTAATTGTGAAGTATATGAAAGCAAAGTAATAACTTACACAAACCACCACAGCCTTCCTAACTCTATTTCACATAAAGAAGATAATAGGATATAAATCCAGTGCTTTTGAATGTTTGAAAAATGCCTAGTGCAAATCTTCATAGAATTTCAAAGGACTGTTGTGTGATTGAGCTCTGAAAACCAGAGTAAAGCCTGATTACTGGAATGGGAGGACAGAATCTTATTTCCACCAGAAATTAATCCAGGGCAGCTCTCTACCCCTTCAGGAACAAGGGACTTTCTTTGCAAAGTCATGTGACTCCTTCTTTCCAGTTTAGTTTTGCTTCATGAGGGGGGCACTGGAATAAAAGGAAAGGGCAAACTATGCTGCACCATCCTAGGCAGAATGAATGTTTCTACAGGCTTAATTAACCATTAAACCTTGACTCTGAGATATTTACATTACTTGATCTTTAGCTGTCACTGTATGCTACAGGGGAATAGTGATAAACAGAAGTCAGTACTGCCAGACCCAAGTATTACACAAAACATATTGAGCAGCCAGCTTAAACTTCAGTCTTCTAGGCATATCTAGTTCCTCTGTAAACAGAGACAAGCTTAGCCTTAATATTGTTACATTTATACTGTATTTCATTAAATAGTTCACTTGGTTTTTACTGCTTTAGGTCCTGAACTGATACAGGACTTTACTTCAGTTGCATGAAAAACTAGAAACAATAAAGGAGAATATGGACTGCTAATCTACCAAGGAGGAGAAGAAAAGACTGTTAATGTAACAGCCTTAAGTGGATCCTGGAACATGCAACTAAATGTGCCTCCTAAATTCCCACCTTTCTTTGCTACCCAAGGAATTTACCTTACATGCTTCAGACTCAGACTTTGGTTCTGGTGATGTGGGGATATTTCCTTGTCAAGATACGTGTTCAGAATTTATTAACAGTAAATCAGTTTTGTTTCTTCCTCTTAAACATTCAACCCCTTAAGCAGCCAAGTTCAGCCGAGCATATGAATTTGCCATTTTCATAAAAAGAAAACATTTCTGTTAAAAATTTGATCTGCTGGGAAAAGACTGGAACTTGTTCACTGTTACAGAGTTCAACTGAAGGCCAATAATCCAATATATGTGTATCGGGGAAGTGAAAGGGGAGGATAAGGAGGTAGAAACCTATCTTTCCCTAGAAAAGAAATAAAAATAGGAGCAAATTTTATCATTTTCAGATTATTACTAGCAACAGGGAGACGTGATCTAAACAAGTGAATGACTGCGTACACTGGTGCAAGATAAAGACCACAGATAGGAATTTGATGAAGTATTATTATCAGTCACTGCACCGAGAATGGCAGTCAGCCAGCAGAGCATTCACTTTTCTGTCCCTCTCTGCCTCTGGCAGACTGCTTATGCAGGTTGTTATAAAAGTAACTTGGAGATCAGACTTCATGGCAGATGGCAGTCATCATTTTCTCCATGCAGGGTCTCCTTAAACGTTACTCTCATTGTTGCAGACACAAAACAGGTGTCTGGCAGCTTGAACTGTTCTGTTTTTCTGTTGTTTTATATTCTTAGATTTTTGATTATTACTATTCTTCCACTTAAATGTTCAGATTTACAGCCTGTGTAAACTTGATATCTACCCTGTGACCTTTCTACCACAAAAAGGAGAAATATTCATGTTGGAGTGAGAAAACACAAATAGCACCTCTCCACTATCCTTTAGGGTTTTGTTATTTTACTTTTAATCTAGATTTTTATTGGGAACAGAACTTTGAATTATGAATATAATTTTAAATTATTTTTCACTTTTTCTCCAATGCAGATAAAATGGAAAGGGATAAAAACTGTTGATGAGTATACGAATCTGTGTTTCCTCCACCTTCCAATGCATATATCTGTACATACTCTAGAAACAGAGTTTGGAAAGACAAAAGGAAACTGCATTCATCCTGGAGAATTAATGCTACTTAGCTCTTGTACTTCATTTGTTTATATCTTGCCACCTTAATATTTACAGTGTATGTGCAACAATGTCTGTAATCAAAGATAGCATAAATTCCTATGAATCTGACATGTGAAAACTAGAAAGAATGAGACCGAACTGGAACCATAAGAGGAAGCACTGTGCAGACATTTTCTCAGAATAATGCCAGCTCCAGTAATTTTTGTCCACTCTCCATCTTGTAGTAAAACAGTCTATGAACAACTTTTGGACAGTGATGAAAATGAATGTTCTAAACTGATTTAATATCATCACTAAACTAACAGTGATGATTGCCCTTTGACAGAGATGCTTCCACTTACCTACTTGATGGAAATTAAATGCAATGCAGGGAGTTGTAAGAGGAATCTATTAGTCTATTACATTACCTAACTGAAACATGTCTGATGTATGTTTTCCTCCAAGTTTCTAGTTGTACAGACATATACTGTCTTGGTTTAGGGCAAATGTGGGGACAGAACTTCCAAAGGGATTATTCCCTAAAGGCCAAAATTCAGCTGCCCTTCCCCACACCTGCTTGGGAGATAAACCTCCTTTGAGAAAGTGGAAAAAACTGTTTATTTAACAAGCAAAGTATTCACAAGCATAAAAATTGAATAATATTAAACAATAAAACCTCTTGCTGTTCTGAAGAGATGGCAAATTCAGAAAGTCTTTCTGTAATTCAGAGACAGTCCTCTGTGGGTGTTTCTCAGCTCACTGAGTGTCTTTCAGTCCATCCAGCACAGGAATGCAGCATCCCAGGCCTTGGTGGGCCACAGGTGTGAGCTCCAGGTGTTTTTTTCTGGGTTTTCAGTCCAGAGCAGGGCTGATTAGCCTTAATATCCAGCATAAACAGAACAGATGATTGGAGATACGGTATCAATTCTTGTTTGAGTAATTCACATTAAATGGGTTTTATTAATTTAGCCATGTGCCCTTGAAAACAAAACGAAAAAAAACCAGGAGAGCTAGTCTCAATCCATTTCTGAGCCTAGTTCTGAGTCATTGAATTGCACCTTTTTCACAGAAGATGGAAATGTGGAACACAAGAAGACAAAGTATTTGATTATTTTAGTTGAATTCAGGTTCATAGGAGAGAGACTTAGTTTTGGTGGTGTTTGGCTATTGCCTGTTCATTTCACAGAATCACACAATGGGTCAGATTGGAAGGGACAGCAGTGGGTCATCTGGTCCAACCTCTGCTCAAGCAGGGCCATCCTAGACCACATTGCACAAGATGATGTCCAGACAGTTCTCTACAACCTCTCTGGGCAGTCTGTCCCAGTGCTCAGTCACCTGCACAGTAAAGAAGTTCTTCCTCATGTTCAGGGGGAACTTTGTGTGCATCAGTTTCTGCCCCTTGCCACCAAGCAGGGCCTGGCTCCATCCTCTTGCCACCCCCCTTCAGATACTTATAGCCATTCACGTGGTAGTGTTTCTGTTGTCTCTTCAGGCTGAAAGGACCAGCTCCCTGAGCCTTTCCTCATAAGAGGGATGGTCCACTCCCCTCATTGGGTTTGTTGTCCTCTGCTGGACCTGCTCCAGATGCTCCACATCTCTCCTGTCCTGAGGAGCCCAGAGCTGCACACAGCACTCCAGATGTTCCTCACCAGGGCAGAGTAGAAGGACAGGATCACCTCCAGTGACCTGCTGGCAATGCTCTTCCCAATGGACCCCAGGATACCTTTGGCCTTCTTGGTCACAAGGACACACTGCTGGCTTGTGAGCAGCTTGTTCTCCACCAGGGACCCCCAGGTCCTTCTCCACGGAGCTGCTTCCCAGCAGATCAGCTCCCAGCCCATACAGGTCCATGGGGTTGTTCCTTCCCAGCTGCAAGACCCTTCATTTGCCCTTGCTGAATTTCAGAAATTCTTCTCTGCCCATCTGTCCAGTTCTGTGCCAGTTAACACCTCACATAGAAATATTTCAGGCACTAGGGGAAGCTTCTGAGTGAGAAGATACTGCTTATTTTCAGAAAAAAATTCCTGTGTTATCTACACACTATGTGCTATTGTTATATTTTATGCAATTCTGACATACTCACAGGTATCAACACTGAAAAAGCATAATGGAAGGCGACTCAGAAATCACTGAGTCATCAAATGAATGTAGCTCAATAGCTTTTGTTTTCCTTTTGTTTCAGCCTAATGGGCACACGTTTTGTTTAAGAGGGTTTATCACTCCTGTCACAACATTTGTGATGGTTGTATTATTCTTGGAGAAAATTTTATGTAGCTGCTGAAAATGGCTTTTTTCCCTGAGATCTAACCAGCTTCTGGCACACAAGTTCTGCAAATAACACTCTTAGTAGTATTTCGGAATGTTGCCCAGATACTTTTTAAATGCTTTTTAAAAAGAGTCTGCAGCAGTTGTTTTAATTAGTAGGATTGATAACTTCATAAGATTGTCCAGTAGGTAAATTTTATTTTGTGATCTTGCTATATGTGTATGTCATTCTGTTCTGGGTAACTAACTGGAGTTAAGTTGCTTCAGAACATGGGACTCAAGTATCTTGGGATCTGGATACATAATGTCCATATATCATACAGGGTTTTTTTCCTTAAAATGTTATAAACCTTGACCCCATGGCAAGTTACTTGTTTCCTGTCACAGAAAAATAATTTTTAAAAAAGGCCAAAAATAGCCGTGGTGTCTTTACTAAATATCAAGCTTGGTACAAATATTGCACATTTCTAGAATCCTGCCCTTAGAATTGTAATTTATCAGCATTCTCTGCATTGTTACACAGATTTGTATTAGGGTTTGTATGGCTTTGAGTAATTTAATCATCCTTGTATTTCACCCCCAATGGCTAAATTCCAGTATTGAAAGGAAAAAATCTGCAAAACTGTCTCCCTCTGTTTCTTCTTATGCGTATTTCTGTGTATAGCTAGATAATATTTTTAATATGGAGAAAGATATTAAGACATTATTATTTTGATCAAGGAAAGGAATAAAACTGATGGAACCATGAAGAAGACCAACAGGAAGAAAAGACAGCAGCTTACTGAAACAGCAAGATTATTTTTCGTGGGTTCTGACAGCAGACCACAAAGGAGCTTTATAACACTTTCACTGCAAATTGACCTAATTCTCTGCCATAATCTACTTAAGATGACAAGGTTTCCACCTATCTTCAGGCATAAAATGTAGTCACTCCTTTCTAGCTGATAATCAGCATGTTTATTACTATTCCTGTTGCTTAAAAACAGTATTTTCAGGAACAGTCCTGCATTACTAAAGTCATCAATGATTCTGGAATAGCAAGAGAATAACCTCAGTCTTTGCTGTGGGAACTGTTTAACGAATCTAAAAATGTTAATCATGTTCAGGGCATTGTCACTTCCAGGGAACAGCGATTACTTTCAGTGATGTGCCCAGAAGCAATCTATTTAGTTTTCTTTTCATATAAAATTGGAAAATAATGAAGGTTTTATTAAATGAAACTTAATTCACCACAATAGGGACTTCAGATGTACCTGTTCACACTACCAAGGGATGATGTATAATTTAATAACAGTCTCTTTAGATTAGCTCTGTCTATTTGAATGTCACATTATTAACTGACACCATGTGATAGTGTGTAGATTCCAGAGACTACTGTTTCAGGTTTTTTCATTTTTTAAAAAAGAATCCAACATTGAAGGTTTGCAAACTACTTTATTACTGTAACAAACGCATAGGATAAGAACAGCTAAAATGTTGATCTAAGCTTTTTGGCTGTCGTCCAAAGCTTAGTAGACTTAGTAGATTGCCAATGCTGTCTAGCAATGGTGTGTTTTTCCTGCCACAATGACAGCTGCTGAGAGATTTTCTGTTATTATCTTACTATTTTTTGAAAAATTAAAGTGTAATGATTTACTAGTCCATAATGTGGTAGCAGTGTGTGAATTACTGCGACTCCATTTGTATACTCAACAACATCTGTTTTACAGGTGTGAATATATGAATTTTGCTAATTAATACCTAGTGTCAGAGTTTCTGAGTGAGGGTATAAACATGGAAACAGAGAAAAGTTCTTATCTATACAATGTTATTTCAGGTCCCTGGGAAATAAAAAGCAGGCAATGCATACTAGGATTACTTTTTATTGTGGTTTCACTGGCTACTTCTTTGGTTTGTTTTATTTTAACATCTCCATAATCCTAGTACCTAGACAGGAGATATTTTGCTGAGGAGGTTTGTAAAGAAGTAGCTTTCAGTCATACATGACAGCAAAGCTATTTGTNTCATTTTTCCCCCTGTGTCTGTAGAATGATTTAGAAAAGCCATACAACTCTCTGCTAAAAAAAATCTATGCCTTTTAAGTACACCCCATTTAGTTATATAGGTTTAGTCTATTTTCAATTCTGTGAAGCACTATTCTTCAGTTCACTATTTCTGAATCTATGAACAGTGACCTTACACCATAGAGAATATTTCTGGGATTTATATATGTTAAGGTCTAAACCAGGGGCGTCATTGTTCAGGGACACCCATATTTTACAGCTTCCAGAAGATTAGCCTGTCTGCATCACACTGGATCAAGAAATTCAGTTGAAGAAGTCCAATTGATTTCTTCATACTGAGAGCACGGATCATAGGCTCACAAGACAGTTAGTTTAGAAGGGGTCCCATGGGATCATAGAATCATAGAATCGTTTTCCTGCCAACCCCCTGAAATGAGCAGGGACACTTTAACTACATCCCGTTTCCCAGAGCCCCAACACAATCAGACCTAGAATGTCTCCAGGGATGGGGCATCTACCACTTCTCTGGGAAATGTGTTCCCACTGTTTTGCCACCCTCATAGTAAAAAATCTGTTCCTAATTGCTAATCAAAATTGACCACCCTTCAGCTGAAACATTTATCTCTTTTCCGGTTGCAACAGGCCACAGAAAATACTCTGGCCCCATCTTTCTCAGAGGTCCCCTTTGGGTATTAGAAGGCTGCAGTTAGGCCATCCTGAAGCCTTCTCTTCTCCAGGATGAGAAATCCCAGTTCTCTCAGCCTTTCCTCACAGGAGGAAATCTTTGTGGTTTCCTCTGGACCCCTCCAAGAGGCCAAAGTCCATTTTTTCCTGGGGGAATCCTAAAGCTCCGGGAAGGGTCTCATGAGGGCAGAGAGTCATAATCACCTCCNATGCTGTCTAGCAATGGTGTGTTTTTCCTGCCACAATGACAGCTGCTGAGAGATTTTCTGTTATTATCTTACTATTTTTTGAAAAATTAAAGTGTAATGATTTACTAGTCCATAATGTGGTAGCAGTGTGTGAATTACTGCGACTCCATTTGTATACTCAACAACATCTGTTTTACAGGTGTGAATATATGAATTTTGCTAATTAATACCTAGTGTCAGAGTTTCTGAGTGAGGGTATAAACATGGAAACAGAGAAAAGTTCTTATCTATACAATGTTATTTCAGGTCCCTGGGAAATAAAAAGCAGGCAATGCATACTAGGATTACTTTTTATTGTGGTTTCACTGGCTACTTCTTTGGTTTGTTTTATTTTAACATCTCCATAATCCTAGTACCTAGACAGGAGATATTTTGCTGAGGAGGTTTGTAAAGAAGTAGCTTTCAGTCATACATGACAGCAAAGCTATTTGTTTTTAAATAAAAATTTCAGTTTACAATCTCAAGCACAAAGTTAAGTAGCATAATAATGAATGACCACTTATCAGCTGAGTTCCTCTCTGGATCCATGTGCGTGTTCTCATTCTGGGCAGTATGCAGGACTTGCTAAGCCCCTCTAACCTTGCAGGCTAAGACTGAGGATGAGAACAATTACCAGATCCAGCTCCTGAGCTGGAGCTGCAATCCAGACTTGCAGTATATTTTTCATAGTCTGGTCCCTAGAGATCAAGTGAACTTTCCTTTTCTCATTTTGATGCTGTAACTTTTTTGGTAAACAATGTTTAAGAAGTTTTTAAAACAGGACTCTGGAGAGAAAGAGAGGGATGGGGAAACTGAACATGGAAAATGGACCAAGAAACACTGTCCTAAATCCTTCCCTTGTGTCCTAGAGTGACTTTATGATGCCTGTATCCCCAATCGTCTGTTCTGTATATTGCTTTGTACCTTTAAGAAGATTCTTAGAGTACGATTTGTTTTGAAACTGTTATCTCCTGACATTCCTCTCTGGGACTCGGCTGCTGACTGTCTGGCTGTGGACAGCGAGCTCTTTTGCTTTGTTTTTTTTTTTCCTTTTTTTAGTTAATTAGTTTAGCTAGTTAGGGCAGAGAATTGGGTTGTTTTTTTT
>WBMY01015679.1:66898-201840 GCA_013397315.1 Donacobius atricapilla
CTGTTTACGCCATCCTGACGCCTTCTCTTCTCCAGGATGAGAAATCCCAGTTCTCTCAGCCTTTCCTCACAGGAGGAAATCTTTGTGGTTTCCTCTGGACCCCTCCAAGAGGCCAAAGTCCATTTTTTCCTGGGGGAATCCTAAAGCTCCGGGAAGGGTCTCATGAGGGCAGAGAGTCATAATCACCTCCTTTGACTTTCTGGGATGCCCAACCCCTTCTCAAAGGAGGATTAATTTAAGTTCAGGCTCCCTGTGGCACTGCCCAGGTGAGTTTTGACTCTCTCCAAGGATGGAGAGGTGACACAACATGAACAACCTGTTCAAGTGTTTTATCAGATGAGAATTTTTTCCCCCTAGGCTCTGCATCATAGTAAAGGTAAAATAAATATTTATTTTAGAAAAAAACTATGTAATTTATTATAAACAATCAGTGTTTGAGAATAGGAGATGAAACATATTTCAGAATCTGAAATCAAATGATTCTGTCAAGTGTCATTTTACAAAGACAATCTAGTAAATAAATTTACCAAAAATAATCACTGTAAGAAACAGCTGATCTGAGTCCAAATTAGTGATAGTTTCAGATGAGTGAGATCTTCACACTGAACAATGAGGTTTAATCGCTGACCTTTTCAAGAGGAGCTATGATAGGTAGATTGAGAAAGGTCCAAATAGTGCAACAGTTTCCATTCAGAAATTCAAACATAAGAGAAAAAAACAAGCCCCCAGATTAATTTCTTCTGCAGTTTGCAGGACTAAATTGAGTTTTTTTACAATCAGGATATGTAAAACCTTGTCGTTATAAAAGGAAAATGATGCAATTGATAGTTAGCAAATAAAGCAGAAAGAAAAAATAATGGCACATATGTACTATCAGATCCCTATCTTCAGCCATGTGAACTGCAAATTCAAATTCATCTTAATTTCATTTATGATCCTGGGAAAACAATGAAAATTAATTTCTCATTCTCTAGCATTCTTCCTTTCTGTCTTATTTCCTGAGCTCATTGCCTATTTTAGTCTAATTTATTTTTCCTTCACTACTTCCTCCACAGAGTCATGACCTTTCTACAAAGTGTATTCATCTAGAATCACACCTTTACCATCAAGTTTAACTACCAACATTATCAAGTCCACCACTCAACCATGCCTCCAAGTGCCACATCTACATGGTATTTTAAATACTGCTAGGATTGGTGACTTAAACACTTCTCTTGACAGCCTGTACTGAGGTTTGGCAACACTTATAATGAAGATATTTTCCCTACTATCCCATCTAAGCCCTCCCTGGCACAAATTGAAGTCAATTCCTCTTGTCCTGTTGCTTTTTATCTGGGAGAAGAATCCAAACTCCAGCAGCTCCTTCAGCTGCTCCACATAGGATTTGTGCTCCAGACCCTTTACCAGCTCCCTTCTCTGGACACACTCCAGCACCTCAATGTCCTTATTCTTGTGAAGGGCCCAGAACTGAACACAGAACTTGAGGTGCAGCCTCACCAGTGCTGAGTACGCGGGACAGTCACCGCCCTTCCCTGCTGGCCACACTATTGCTGGTACAGGCCAGGATGCCATCGGCCTTCTTGACCACCTGGGCACAGCTGGCTCATGTTCAGCTGCTGTCAACCAACACCCATGATACAAATTGCCTCAGCCCATCAATCCAGCCTGCCCAGATCCCTTGGCAGAGCTTTTCTACTCTTCAGCAGATCAACATTCTCTCTCCCAACTTGATGTTGTCTGTGAACTGACTGAGACAGCCCTTGACCTTCTCTGGGTAATTGATGGTGGTGTTAAACAGGATTGGCTCAATACCAAGCCCTGGGGATCAGGACTTTTGACTGGCCACCAATTGGATGTAACTCCTACCACCACCATCTTTGGGCTCTGCTTTCTAGTCATTTTTAAACCCATTGAATATTGTATGTGTCCAAGGCATGAGCAGCCAGTTTCTCCAGGACAGTGCTGTGGGAGACAGAGTCAAATACTTCACTGAAGTCCAGGTGAACAACATCCACAGCTAGTCACCTTCCATATAAAAACTGAATTTCCTAGAACAGGAACAAAGTGGCTTGAACCAAGAAAAGGTTTATCTTTACCAAACAAGCACCTGTGTCTTTGTTGGCATCTGAAGATGTTCTCTCATGCTAGGCAATCCTTTCCTAGGGTTTCAGCCTCTCTTAACCAGCCCTTTCATATGATGTACTTCCTTCACAAGTTATAGAATCGTAGAACAGTTTGTGTTGGAAGGGATCTCAGCAGAAAAGGTGCTGGACAGCAGGAGGTGTGCAGTATCAATTAAGCGTATGATTCAAGTGCAGTTTGAGAGACTATTTCCTAACCCCTTTCAGGACAAAAAATGGATATTATGGAGTTATTATTAATTTGGCCTTCTTTTTGAATCAATGTCTGTGAAGAGCTATAATGTTTTAATTAGAAGAAAATTCTACTATTATGACTTTACTGAGGTGTTTTCAGAAAAAAAAATTATATTTCCTTTGATTTTATTACTGCTGTCATAGGTTTAAGAAGAGAAACTGGTAAGCAGGAAGGGAGTAAAAGTCTTGTTTTTCAGGGTATTTGCTTTGAAATCAGAAACATTAAAGCATAGAAGGATTAACAGATAAAAGCTGAGATTTTGGCTCATGATGTACTCAGCACATCACTCTTTGAGTGTGGGGTTTGCTGATTTTGACTAAATTCATTCCAACAGTTTTGATTAAATTCATTCCAACAGTTTTAAGTCCACTGACTATATTTTCTTTTCCTTCCTTCCTTCCTTCCTTCCTTCCCATTAATTTTTGATGAATCAACATCTGGGAATAAACTTATCACATCTGTTATTGCAATTACTATAAATGTCTGAAAGAATCTGATGCAAAGAACCAATAATTTCTGTTCTAGAATGCATTAGACTGTATGTTTAATCTATTAACATATTGAATATATATTTCAGATGTTTAGTGCGTATATTCACTGTTTTCTCTCTTCTGAACAAGCTAAATCTTACCTCAAATTAAGTTTTACTAAACAACTGATAGGTTGATGCAGTGGAATTGTGCACACACACACCTATGACCACCACCCCCTGTCCCACCCCAGCTATTTAGCACTGTTCTTGACAGGTGTCTTCCATGAAAATTGGCCCAATGCTCAGAAACTCTGACTGAGGATAGAGCCACATGATGGTGAGGCTACCTGGGAAGCAACACAGGACAGAGCTGATGGAGATAACATTTTTTCTCTGTAGTATAAGGAAAAGCTCCAAAGATGAAAGACAAGAAGAAAAAAAAAGACATTTTAGTGCTGAAGAACCCTCAGTGCTATCAATCTTTTAAGGTTTTTGTATTTTGAAAAGCCTTAGGAGAAGAATTTTAAAATTCACTGCAATCCTGGATAGATAGGATAGAGAGGATATCTGGTTTTGGAACCTGAAATTTGTGAAAGGCAAGTAACAACTGACTCAGTGTCATGAGGGAGAGGATTTACTAAGTTATTCATTTGTGTCAGTCAACAGCCTCATAATCATTCAATTTAGTATGAAGTAATGGTTTAGATCAATTCCTCAGAAAACTTTGTCAACCCAAAATTACTTATATCTCATCTACATTTATTTTGTATGAATCTTTTGCAGACAAATTTTAATCATATGGTTCTGTGAAGGAGGCATAAAACTAACAAGTACCTGCATTGCTGTTAACAGCAAAATTAATGGTTTATTATTTTCTGAATAATCTGGTTTTTGAATAGGATGAGAGAATGCTACTGAAAATGAGGTAAGCACTACTAGGACAGAGAAGTGATTCCTCATCAAGCCTTCCAGAGGTTATTTCAGGGGGAAGACATGAACAATATGCTGATTGTCTTAAAGTTGCCAGTCTTGGGACTCCTGTATCGAGATATTGTTTTGCTCTCTATTTTAATAACATGGTCAGGCTTTTGCCATACAAACTGTGATTTAGAGGGGTAAAGGGGGGAAGCCTTCCATGTTTATTCTTTGGAACTTTTCTAATGAAGAATATTGAACTGCAGCAGAAGTTAACACCTCCTTCAGAGCCAGCTGCATAAAATCTCACTGCACAATTTTGAGGAGTAGATTGCGGCAAAACTCTTTAGGATGAACCAACACCACAGAATCCATCCCTAACTTCAAAATCATGGCGGCACATGTTTTTTTACCATGAGAAGCATCTAATTTGATTTGAGATATTTCTTACATAAAATTCTACCTTTGAACTTCCCTTATTGTCCACAGAGGCCTGTGGGGTTTTCTGGAGAGCAGCTCATCTAAACCCCGCTTGGCACGTACCTGGTTTGTACCAGTAACTTCAAAGTATGTAATCAGTTCTTGTACAGCAGGTCTTGTAAGGTAGTTTTCTCACTCTGTACAGATATCAGTTGCTGCAGCTGTAGGATCATGTTGAGAAAATGGTACCTCATATAGCATCTCACTCAGTAGCAGGGAAAAGTACATTCAAATATTTGAGTGTTTTTAATAACCTTTTAATATATATAACTAAACAAGTTTATAAAATGTTCCACAGACTGCCCAGGGCTTGATAAGTAAGAAATCAGATGTTGATATTTTAAAAGAAAATCTTGTCCACACATTTCATTGTCAACATTGTGCTCTAATCTGATCCCATTTTGGCTTGTACAACAGTTTGAAACAAAAGCTAATGGTTTACTTGAGGTATTCCTGATAAAGCTGTATTTTTAAACTTAATAATATGTTTTTCCAGAAAACATGAGTGAAACTAAAGAAAGGCAACAGAGAGAGGCCACAAAAACATCAGTGCAATGAGCAATTCCACAAAGCAAACTCAATTCAGGGCAATAATAGCTTGACCTGTTAGGTGACCTGCCTTGCGAAGAAAACAGACATGCTTTCAGGCACCTATAAAATGGGCAGAAATACACAATTCATCCAAAATGGGAAAGGAAAGTTTTTCTATCTACTGGTCCTAGATAGTTGTCATTGCTGGTAGCATCTCTCCTCTAATTTTCTGCCGTCTACTAAGAAGAACTGAAAAAGCAACATGAGACAGTGAATGTTAGAAAAGGTGAAAATACTTTTTAAGATTAGGTAATGCAGAGAACCCTCTATAGAAAACAGGATGGCAGAAATTAACAGGATAATAAGTGAACTCAATACAAAATTTAAAAATCTAAATTTGTATGATCTTTGTAATGAAATCAACCAAAATGATTAAAATGAAGGATAACAGAGAAGGAAATTGCTTTGGCATGTGTTTTCAGATTTGAGAAAACACAGTGATTCTACAGGTTCCCTCTGATTAAAATATGAGAAAGCAACTAAACTTCACTTCTCACACATTAAATCTCATGTAGAAAGGGACAGACCCTTTGTAAGGTATTTGTATTACTAAGAACAAACCCCTCACAAGATTAAAAATGTGAACTGAGAAGTCAGTAATGTTTGTAGCTCTCAAAATACATGGATAGAATCTCATTTTAAAGCCTATTTAAAGCTGGATGGAAGAAAGGAAGAAAGATTTTGCTGCACTAATGATCACATAGATCTTTCCCACCTCTGGTTGTATGATTAGATTATTTATCATAACGAAGTAATGATAAATGAGAAAGAGAAGTAGAAATATAGTAGTTAAATGTCAGCTGCATAGAGTGAGCCCAGTAATTCAGTATGCTAGTACAAAATTATTTTCCTATGAATTTTGGTTGTTGCCACAAACAGATTCTATAAGAGAAGAAAACTTTTTTGAGTGTTTGACACTAGCGAAAAACTATTTTCTAAAAATATGACATAAAATAATCATTTTTTTACTATAGGAGATAGGAGTGCACAGGGACGCTGGATTGCACAGTGATGTTTCTACTGAACCATGGCAAGGGAGATTGTTCATCAGCTGTCAGCTTTGTTGGATGTAAAGCCCCACCAGGGTAGTACAGTCCTGATTGCTACAGGACATAGAAAAAAAAGAAAGCAAGAACCAGGAACAGAAAGATATTGACCTAAGTCTGATCCACAGTTGGTACTGTGATTCCCTGGATAAGTGTGTCTGCTTATAAATGTAAATATAATTTTATGGATGTGTCTATATAAATATGGAGACCAACTCTGAGGCTTGGCAATATTTTGAAGGTGAATAAAGACTTTCAGATTTTTTGTGTTAAGGAAATAGTTAGTTATTCCGCAGCGCTGTTAAAAAATAGAAAAAATATCTCTGAAGAAAACTATCTTCTTTTTCTTGTTTTTGCTCATTCCTGCAGCTTGCTATCAGAAGCTGAATTATTCCTGATGTTTAACAATCCAAGCATACGATTTAATAGCAGTAAGTTTTTACAAAAGACAGAGGGTAACCTCTATCTTAGAGTACCTGAGTTATGATGTCATCCAAATCAGGATTCACTTTCTGGAAAGTGGAGAGTCCATTAAAGAATTCAGTTTACTTACCAGTCCCATATAAAGAAGAGTATTTCAGTTGAAAAACAAAGTTATTTTGGAGAGGAACAAATAGATAACACAAAATTTTACAGCAGGTAGTGATTAAAATGATGTCTGAAGCTATCTTTTTCCAATGTCTTGTGCCCTGGTTCATTGAAAAAATCAGGGAATTTGGATAAATAGACAAAGACTCTGGCTCTCTGAGGTCAGCTGAAAGATTTAAATTAAATCAGTGTCTTCACTAATTTTGAGTATTGTCTAAAATAATCTTCCTGTTTATATTTACAGGAACTAATAATACTACATGAGATACTAAGCAGTGAGGTTCCTATTTTCATTTTTGTGGGAACTGCGTAGAGATGTTCACATCAGTGAAGTCCTGCCAGTTTAGTAAGGACCAGCAGACAGATACATAACAGACAACATGCTTTTGAAATATTTTTGGGTGCAAAATGTTATATCCAATCACAAAGCAGAAATGAAAGTCACAAGCACCAAGAAAAACACTCCAAAAATCCCAACCAAGCAGAAAAGCCATCCTTTCTTCACTGATTCAGTAAGTAACAATTAACGTTTCAACTTTGAAAATTGAGCAAAATTATTACAATGCTTCCCATTCTAGAGCAGGTTTTGGCTTATTTTGCACATCCTGTGGCACAACAACATAAATATGAGCCAGCAAATTTAATTGTCCTTGGAGAGAAATCTCTGGCAATAGAAATTATTCCTACTTTCAGATACTTTTCCCTTGACTTCATTTGGGCTAATGTATATATGACAAAATCCCAGTGTGCCACTCCCTTGAATTTCCTTAACATCTGACCTCACACAGCTGTTTATTATTAAGACACATTTGCCACTGCTGTGCATGTTGCCATACACTGTCTCTACAGTCAGGATATTTTTATCCCAAATACTTGATATTACAAATAAGCTAGAAATGAATGCCTTGCATCAGCTTTAATTTTATAATGCAGTGACCCGTTCTACCACTGTGTAATAACAGGTCCCACTGTGACAATTAAAACAAATCACCCTATGGAGTATGTCGTTAGATACATTCATGCCTCATCAGTAACTGAATTGTCTTTTATGATATATTTCAAATAAAGGTATTTAACTCTAGCTTGGCTTTCCCAAAGAACAAAATGATTTATAAAAAAATTTGCCATCTTCTTGATTTATTATAAAAATGAATTAGCGATGAAATGAAATAAAAACTGTAATTAAGAATAAAAGGACTGTTGGCCACTAAATAAAACACAAGTGTGTAGATAATTTTGAACCACTAACAGTGGATCTAATATGAGGCTAAGTTCCCAGGCAGCTCTGTACCTATTATGTCTTCTATTTTGAAGAAACTAGAACTAGAACGAAGTAATGGAAAAATGAGTTCTACTCATGTTGCATGCTGATCATCTCACCTAATGTGAGAACCTCTTTTCCAATGCATTAGCTCTAAACCTATCAGGGGATGTTATTGCGACTCTCAGAATAGCACATACTTACCCCAGGCCTCATCCCATCTCCATGGGTAGTGCTGTACTTGTGGAAACAGGAGCAGCAACAGTACTGTCAACTTGTTAGTGCCTTCTGAGAGCAGCTAAACTATTTTTCTGACAGATCTTTACATTCTTATTTCTGGGAACATTTGGGATTAGTGTAACTGCAACATTTTCATTTATATGTTTTATTAAAATGCTCCCAAACTATTTTTGTTTTCCCAAGTGGGTAGGACACTTATGGTTGAGATTCACCTCATTAACTTAAGCCATTTTCATTGTAGTCATCTACATCCACACTAATCACTTGAGACTTACTTTGTAGTCAATAGAGAGATATAAACACTTTAAAAAGGGGATTCAGCTGACCTATTTGAGTGACTTGGTAGAAGGGCTTCCATTAAAATAACCAGTCCATTATTAGATGAGCATATTTAGGTCTCTCTGCTTGGTCAGATGAATCCCTCTGAGAGTTCCAACCCTATATCTAGGTGCTTATATAAATTTTTCAGTGGGGAGAGGAAGTCATGTTTTCTTTCCCTGTATCCTGTAACTTGCAAAACTCAAGTTGTGCACTGTATCTTTTGGCTTTCTTTGTTTGTCTGAAACCCATATCATGCCAGTAAGTAATCGTGTGCTTGCTCAATGGAAGGGTCCCTGAAGTGACTCACAGATAAGTTTGCCTGTTGCCTTCACAGGGCAAGATCAAAGCCTGACAGCATTTTCCTGGCGTGTCTTTTATTAAATGTTTCCATGAGATGGTTCCTGTTTCATTTAAAGACAAGGAAGTACAGGCTGGAGTCACACCCATATTTCCTTACAGTCTAAATGCTTTTGACTTGAACACGTAACATAAAGCCATGGAATCACAGAATGGCTTTGGTTTGAAGGAACTTCATAGATCACCAAGTTCCAACTTCTGTGCCATGGGTAGGGATACCTTCTGCTAGACCAGGCTGCTCAAAGCCCCATCCAACCTGGCCCTGAACACTTCCAGGGATGTGGCATCCACAAATTCTCTGGGCAACCTGTGGTGTCGCTGTTGGAGACACAATCACACTCACATACACACTGTTTGGTGAAAAGGCATGAACCTCTTTATTAAAACATCTGACTCCATATTTACAGTATTTCTACACAGACCAGGGATTGGAGGAGAAGGTTGACACCTCTCCCATCCCATTGGTCAAGACAACTGTCCATCAGCTGTCCATCCCACCAAGAGAAGGAATGTAAACAACCTCATCTAACATAAACATTGCTTCTATTTATAACAACCATGAGTGAGAAAGAAACTGAGAACTATGAAAACATTAGAACTGTGAAGCACACCAGAAGGCTGAAAAAATCAGGATGACACTGTGCCATTGCCTCACCACCCTCACGGTCAAGAATTTCCTCCTAATATTTGTCTAAATCGACTCTATTTTGGTTTAAAACCATTCCCCTTTCTCCTGTCACTATATGGTCTTGTAAATAGTCCCTCTCCAGCTTTCTGTAGCCCCAGTTTAGGTACTGGCAGTCTGCTATAAGGCCACCCCACAGCCCTCTCTTCTCTGGGAACAGCCCTACCTCTCTCAGCCTGTTCTCATAGGAGATGCTTCAGGCATTCCTAGGTGCTTCAGCCCTGCTCTGATCACCTTTCTAGCCTCCTCTGGACTTGGCCTGCAGGTCCAGCATCCTTCCTTCGCTGCGGCTGCAGAGGTGGATGTAGCACTGCAGGTGGGGTCTCACAAGACCAGAGTAGAGGGGTCATCTCCACCCTCAACGTGGTGACCATGCCTCTTCTGATTCAGCCCAGGATATGATTTATTTTCTGGGCTGCAAGAGCACGTTGCTGACTCCTGTCCAGCCTCTCATCCCCCACCATCCCCAAGTCCTTCACAGCAGGGCTGCTTTTGGTCTCTTCTCTGCACAGCCTGTGGCTGCGCTTGGCTAAGCAAGCCGTGAACTCCCAGACCATATCCCTTCCAATTCTTGATCCTGTCTCGTCTGTATCATCAGAGTTCATGTTCCTGTTGTCCTATGTAAAAGACCTGTCTGGGTCTCATTACTGCTCTTCAATGATGTGTACTGCAGGAAAAGGGAAGAAGGAGGACAGAACTGGAGTAAATATATTAGCTTTTAATTGGAGTTACTGAATCACCTAATTCACAACCAATACCACTACCTGTCTTGCTTGCAACAGCTCTAATGGATATGACAGGTCTCCTAAAAAACCACTTGAACGGAAATAAAATGGCATTACAGTCTTTAAAGACTGGATTAGATTTCCTTTCTGAGTACAAAGCACAACACACCATGCTGCAAAGACTGAAAGTAAGTCAAAACTGTGACATTTTTCCCCTTTCACATCTGTGCATCTCTTGCTCTTCCAAAAACTAATGGGTAGTCTAATGCTGTCAAATGGCCTAACTAATAACCGGATTTACATTTCTGTACTTTGGATGGGTTCATTTTAATTCATTTTCAAACTCTGATTCTTACTGCAGATGAGCCATCAGTGTGCTTAACAGGAACTTAAAAGTAGAAAGAAAATGTAGAATAGGAGGTTCATTAGACAACACTTTTTCCCAATGTGGAAGCTGAACACCAGATGCCGTTTTGCATAATAAAAGCAGTCAATGATTAGCCCTTAGAGGTCTCTGATCCCTAAATAATAACCCATTTTTCAACCTGGTTTGTTATTTTTCTCTCTTACCCTAAATTTCAGCTTTAGGACTAGTCCACTTAAATATTCATATAAACAAAATGTGACTTGTAATTCCTTTCACTCTTTTAAAATTGTGATTTTCCAGAATTTATTCAAAAGAAAAAAAATCCTATACCGAAAAAACATTTCAGGAGTAATAAAACCATTTAACACACTGAAAAAAAATCAAACACAGGAATAAAATTCCTAAATGAAAAGAAAACACTTGAATGCTGGGCCATCCCATCTGTTATATATCCAGTGTGAATTAAGAATACACAATCAATGTCAGGTTCTGCTGAAACTTAACTCCTGGCTTTGAGTCCCAGTGAGGAAAAATGGAGAATACAGTTCTTTATCTCCAGGAAAGATGCTGTAATCGTTATCCTCCTCAAATTCAAAAATGGGAGTTGGGGCGTATGGACCTATTTGAAGAATGGTGGCTTTCTAACTTGTTTCTTCAGCTTTGAATTTGGGAGTAGGAAATAGCAGACACGGCATGATCAGATTTGGATGATTTGACTCTTACCACTTACATCAGCTGCTGAGTGTCCCCAGGGCCATCTGTTGATTGTAGATGCTTATTCCACAGCAGATCTCAATCTGACTCTCCTTCTGTATGAGAACAAAAGTGACACTTCCCACTCTAGGTGGGAAAATGGTGCCTGTCCTCAAAAAGAGCAAAGCAATAGAGTGAGTGAGTGCAGGGGGACATTGTAACAGAAGTCAGGCAAAAACCCAGCCTTCAGGACATGGAAGTTGCTGGGATACCTATTTTAAAGTCAATTTGTCTTGTTTGCCATTTCTAATGAGCTCTGCTCACTTTAGACTGGTGCCATTCAAGACAGTGTACAAACGAAGACAGCAGAGCACAAACTCATGGCCCAGGACAACCCTACTATGATATCTTTTCAAGCTTCTGCAATTACAATAAAGGTTCAGTGCAATTATGGACAAACAGAAACATACTGCAGCAACAGATTTGGTACAATCATTCAAAAGCCAATAAGTATTTTCTTTTTAATGACAGTTATCTGTAGTCTGTTGTGTCTGCAAGCTGGTGGCAAGACACTAGAACAAACATACCAGCCCATCTGGTGCCTAGAATGAAGTATTTCTGGGCTTCATGTTATTACAGAGAATGTTGAAAACAAGAAAACCTCCTGTGCTTCAGATGGTGCTTCTATGTGAAGTCAAGAGGTTTGTTGAGTTAATAGGAGTTTTAATAACTTTTTAGTGGCTGATGTTCATTTATTGAACAAATGTTGCGTATATATGTGTATCTATATACACATACAATAAACATTGAAGTGAAAAGTAACTTCAGGGTAACTGACTTGAGAAGGAAATCACCATTGCAAGAGGAAATATAGAAAATTGTATTTTGCAAAGAAATCTCTTTTTTTAATGCTGCACTGTTAGGCTATTCCCTGGCTTGGGATGATTTATACTGAAGGTACTAAAGTATGATCACTAGCTAAAGCCTGAGTTTTCGGCTGATACTAAACTTTCACTGAACTTGTTCATAATGTGATTTCCCTCTGGAACACTTTGCCAGTGCCTCTGTTTGAGTTGTACACAAACATTTATATGCTTTTGAATTGGTAGTTGGATATTAGGGCCTGTAATGAAGATGTTTCAGATATTAGGAATAAGACAAAACATAATTTTTGGTGTAATAGCTCTACCTGTAATTTACAGTCTCAGAGATTTTGAAGTATGTTTTCAGTCCAACCTAATAGCAATTCTCTCTCAGAATAAAAAACAATTAAACACAATCTCAGTGTAAAGCATAGTCAAAATAAAATGCAAAAGGCAGCTGTAGTGGAGTACAAGGGCTGAAGCAACATATCATTGTATAGTTAATATAACAAAATAGATTGATCCCTATTGATTCTTAGGCAGGATATTTTCATTCCATGTTAAAGCTTTTATTTTGGCAGGTAGCACCAGGTGGCACTGTTACATAATCAGCTACTTTTTTTTTTTTTTCTTCTGTTTCTTTTTTAGCGGGACAAAGTTCCAGTGTTGGGAAGACATGCTTCAACTAGGGTGACAGTGTTAGGCTTTACAGAGGGAGAAGCTAAGGCAGGCAGCAAAGAATCTTGTTTTCTACCCCACACTTCCCTTTCACTGCATTTTTTATAATCAGATTTACCCCTAGGCAATACCAGCAAAGGCAAGATTCCCAGAGAAGAACATTTTCAGTTTTCTGTTTGTAAGTAACCCTGTTCAAAGAACAGTGAATGACTAAATAAAGCAAGATTCAGTCAATGTTCACTAAGTTACTTCATCACCGCATTCCACATTTATAGTCAGTTTTTCCAAAGCCCCAGGTATTTTATAGCGCTTAACAGAAAGATGAGAAATGGAATAGAGGTATAGAAGGATCCAGTCACAATGGGATTATGGGATTAAATCTGTCATTTGGAGCCATGTGAGTACCAGAGTGTTTTGTGGTACTGGGTACTGTCACACTGAATATTTTCAGCTCCGCGTTCCTGAGGATTGTCACAGCTCCAGTGTGACAGTTTTGCCACTTGCACTTACATCACTTTTATCACAGATTTTAGTTAGTAAAAATAAACAAAAGTTCTTTTTAAAAATTTCAATGCAAATAACACCTTTCCTAACATTAGAAAAAAAAAAAACAGGGTATAAGGTAATGTGTATTTACTAATATTTCTCTCTCCCACAAGGGTAGAAAGAAAAGCTTCTCTGTCTTTCTGTTATCAGTTTCATAAATCCTTCAGGTGGTCTTATATTCAGTTCTTCTGCAAATTTTCCACCTTAGAGAAGATTCCAGTCCGGGAAAGCAGTTTATCTTTAAATCCTGGGTGGATGTTTTTCCTTTTCCTTTTCCTTTTCTTTTTCCTTTTCTTTTTCCTTTTCCTGGCAGTTTTATTTCTATCTTGTCTTAATAGACGTTAATTTCATAACTATGGTCTACCACCAGACTTTGACTCCTATCTGTCCAGCTCTATCAGCAAGTTTTCAGGTTTCATTCTTTTAGCCTTATGCAGAGCATTACAAATGGTAAGTGAGTGGTGAGCCTCATCACATGTAGAATTTTGCTTTTCATTCAACACCTACAGCCTAGAACAACAAGCTATTCAGCTGTGGAATTTATATGATCCATACCTGATCTTAGCCCCTGCTTGAGATCATGCATTGCAATATTTATGGGTTTGAGTTGGTATTGACTTTGAGGAGCCAAGACTAAACATCCCTTTTGTTAGACTATGACAAGGGTTCCATGCCTCAAATGTAAAACAGGTATGTCATATACTTATATCCTCTTTACTTTGTATATCCTTTAATAAAGCCTTGTAAATTTTTGGAAGATTTACCTTGTAATTCACATTTTTTCATTAACTATTCAAATAATGAATGTAGGAAATTAAATAATACAACATAAATAATAACATGACATGTTGCTTGAGTCAACCATTTAACCAAAATGACACCTCAGAACAGGGAAGAATGCAGGTGTCTTAGCCGGCTGCCAATGTGTTTCTGAGACACTGGTGGGTACAGGGTAATGATGATCAAATAAATAACATGCAAATAAATTGTCCCCCTGTCTTAATAATGTGAGATTCATCAGCTTTAAGGAATGATGTAAAAATGCAAGCAATACTCAGGCCAGAAAAAATACAATCAGCCAATCAGGGCTTTTCAACTGTGAATTTCCAACAGTAGAACCAAGTTTTGGCTTCACTGCATTCTAGATTTACAATGGCAGTATTATAGCCAAGAATTTGGGCTAGTGGGGCATTCATGGGTTACAAGAAAAAGTGTGTGTTTAAAATACCTTCTAGGTGTTTATAACAGCCTCTCTGACTGAGTTTATTGATCTGAAGGCAAAGCTACCGGAAAAAAAAAGTGAATATTTCTGACATGATTTATAATCCCCTGGTAAAACTAAAACCTCATGTTAAGATTAATTTCAATATCCAAAGTTGGATTCATGTCAGTCTTTCAATTAATTTGTCGTAGTTTTCTGGCAATACTGTATTTCTGAAAGAATCTAGGATTTAATAGAATGTATAACAGACAGAAAAAAAAAAAAAGATGGAGAGAAATCGGGGAATACACACACACAAAAAAAAAAAAGATGAAAGAAGAGCAAAATCTTAGTTAATGATTCCAGGAAGAATTCCAGTCCAAGAAAATTAATACCTTGTATTCCTTCCCATGGCTTCAGATCAAGGTTTCTGAGAACTTGTCTGCTTGTCAGACATTATCACCCCTTTGAATCATAAACAAACCTCATCACTGTTTGCCACACTGGAGAAACACTGAAATCATTAAAAGTCTCTTTTCTAATATTCAGTGTAGCAATGCAGTGCAGAAATACTGCTGCAGATATTTCATCTTATTTGCCTTTGCCCAAAGCTGGAGTTCACTTTATGAACTCTCATTCTGATAAATTTGATCATGGTGCCATGTTACTGTAGGAAATAAAAATAGATTGACTCCATACAGTTGTCAGAAGAGAAAGGAGGCTTTATTTACAATTCCAACAGTTTCTTTTATAACATGCTGCACTAAAAAGGTCTATTATTGGTCCATCAGACTGACACTTCTCTCCATTGGTGAAGTAAGAGGAAACAACTCCTCGGGACAGTTGTTATGGGAAAGGGAACACTGTTTACTTAACCTGTTTTGAGAAATGGAGAGAGATGTTTTGAGGAGAGAAAACTGTTGACAGCTTTCCCTCGGGAAAGGAGCTAGCAATAGTTAGCAAGCTAAAAATTCAGAGTCAGAAATGTCAAGCCCACAGTGCCGGAAGTTTAAACTGGTATGTAAATTCATTACAAGTTGTACCAAACAGAAGAGTGGGTTGCTGTCAGAATCTTCTCTTTACAGAATGGGTGCATTATGTAGTTACAAAACAAATGCATGAGGGGACCCATGGGTATTTGTCCTTGGTCCTTGATTCCTGATTTGTCCTTTCCTGACATTTCTCCAAACAGGCAGAGTGAGCAAAATTGTGAGAGAAGATGATACTTTTTGATTTTAAGTCTGCTGGCCTGTCTCCTAGATCACAGCACTGAACTGTTTTATACCTTTATTACTGTAATACCATTGAAAGTATTAAGTCACTGGGAGGGAAAGCTGCATATGCGAAGTGTGCTGCACTGGCAAGTGTTGCTAGTCAAGGGGAAGAATAACCATTTCCTGCAGTACCTGTTATTCCTTAGAGCTCTCTCAAACATGCTTAGCACATAAAATCTGACAAGATTAAACCTCAGGTGGTATGGCTTCAGGCAAAGGAGAAATTCAGTTACCTGTCAGTAGTAATAATAAAGAGATGACTGGAACCACCACAACACTCTCTTTCTCCTGGATTACCTCTGCTTTAAGTTGTCTGTATTGAGCAGTTATTCCCCATGTCTACTGATGAAAGAATAAGTTAATGTTGTGCAAAAAAAGAGCAAGCCTTAAATCTATTTTATGGGTTGACTATGATTCTTTGAATATTTTTTATGACATTTTTACTCTTCTGTTTGCTCTCTTTTAAACTGAGATATAAAAAACTAACAGTTTCAATGTCATTAGCAGGTATGTGATACTCAAATGCATTCTTTATTTTTCTTTTGAGGCACATCCATCTCATGAGGTAAATTAAAGATTTCAGCTGAACCATAAATATGGTCCACTTCATGGCTCCCACCAAAATCAGTCTCATTATCATCAGGTACTATTTCCTTTTAATAGAGGCTGTAGTCTACTTTTGTGATGACACCCTACAGCACCCATTGTGCTGAAAGGCTGCAACTATGTCCTGTATTTTTATCACCTACCCTATCATCTTCAAAAAAATTCACACATAATGAAGGGAATGCAGAAATATTTTTTATACCTATACTAATACTATATATTTTAAACTCATTTTGCACTGTGTTTTCAGATTAAATTAATTTTTTGTTTTTCCGAATTAAATACTCTCTGCATGTTCTGTTTTTTACCCAGTTAGCTGTGAAAAACATCCTTTCCCATCAAATGGATTGGAATTTTTCTCTGAAGTAAGAACAGTAGAAAGCAGATGTTCTCCTGTAGATGGCTTGATTATCCTGAAAATTAAAACCAGAATTTTCAATCCTTTAGGAGAGTAGTATTTTCATGTTATAGAGTTTAATGTGATTTTTTTTTTTTGGTATGCCTTAAATGCATCCCTGACTGACTGGCTGACAGGGAGCTGAAAATGCAACAGCCATCAGACTGTTAGAGTTCATTTACAACCCTTTGGCTTTAAATCTTTCTCCCCAGATTTTGCAAAACAACTTTCATTTCAGAGATCCATTTAACATGTCCCTACAGGAGGCAAAAGGATTCCTTCAGGTGGAATTTGACACATATCCAGTCAAGTTTTTAAATGATAAGTCTGGTCACTTGCATAGCAAATATGCAAAGATATATAGGGCACATCTTTGATGTAGACCTTTAAAAAAAAAAAAAAGGACAGATTGTGGGCCACTTAACCAGATGCCACAGGGTCTACACAGGGCCTCTGTAATCTTGTTTTTGTAACTGCTGCATCTATTAAAAACTAACAGAGGCCAGAATGCTTGCAAATGAGAACATCACCTTCTCAACACAGCCTCCCTTTTGGAGGCTTTCCATTTGCTTGTTAGTGAGTGATATCCCTCAGTCATCAGTACATTAACATTTTACCAAGGGTTTTTTCAGTTTCAGTTTAAAAGCTCTTTTTTGTTGTTGTTTTCTTGTTGGATCCCAACTAGATATTTACACTATTTCTTCTCTCTGAAGGACACAGTAAAGTCTTGGATTCTGTGACCTTAACAGCCGTGTACAAAAATGTGAGTCCATTGTACAGCATTTCGGTGGTAGAACTTCTAATAGTGTTAGATGAACATAGGTGGGAAAGTCTGTTGATATTTAGATTAACATTACAATAAATAGTTGTGCTGTGCAAAGCTTTGGCTAAAGCACGTCTTCAAATGTATTGAACTGTGGCGAAACAGTTTTGCAACTGTGTTAAACTAATTTATAGAAGTCAGCAAAATTTTAAAACACACCTGGTTTTGGTTGTAGGTCATAGGGGTTTCTTCCTCTCCTCAATGAAATCAAAATTTAACTTTCTTTCGTTATATATATATATTTGGGGTTACAAAACTCAATAAATAAATGAAAACTGTTTTTCATATATGTGTGTGTGAGTGTGTGTGTGTGTGTGTGTGTGTGTGTGTGTGTGTGTGTGTGTGTACGTATATATTATTAGAGAAGAACATTTTTTCAATACAGTTCAGGCCAGTAATGAGACACTGGTGAAACATTGTCTGCTTTCCACAACTGCTGCAGTACAGTCTTGGCATGGCTTCCTCTGTCATTATTCATCAGACATAATGTTAGATTACATCATTCAGAGTGAGTGGATTTTTTCCCTAAACATGACTTAAACTGTAACACCTATCAGTTTTGCCATTTATTTTTCACCATGGAAATTGAAGGGACTTTTCCACTTCCAAAATTTTACAAAAGATTGATTCTCTGCACCATTCATGTATGACAGCTGCTTTCTCAAAAGAATTTTCATGAAACTTTCATGAAAAGTTAAGCCTGTGATTCATGCTTGTGGAAGCTCAGTCATTGACTAAGGGCCGCAAACAAAGTCTCAGATTCACTTTACTAACCTTTCTAGGATATCAGGTAAGTTCAATTGTTCACTTGAGGGGATCTTTGAATATGAAGTGCCCCTAAATCTATTACACATCTAGGCAAGGGTTAAAAATGTGGTGGTGTGTTTTTTTGTTATTTGTTTGGGGTTTTTTTTTTAATATTTGAAGATTGATGATATTTTTAAGACAGGAAATGGAAATTTGAGAAAGCATATAGCAGAAGAACTAACCATTTAGAATCTGACTTAATTCACATGTCCTTGAACAGTTAAAGAAGCCATATGGTTCAAAGATGAGAACCTTTGGCTGCATTTAAATGTAATCAAGTGCTCCAGGAGATACCAAGGCTGGGATGCAGTAATTGACATAAGTGCATAATCAGTGTAGAAAAGTCATCAGGCATTAGGTAATGACATTGGCTCCCTGAAAAATCTCTAGATAAATGAAGGTGTGCATGAATGTGATTGACAGAAACCAGCAAGCACAGCGGGGATCACTTGAGCTAAGCAGAAAGAAACGCTGAAGGATGGTGTCTGTGTCACTACCACCCAGAAACTTTGTCAGAAATGACAGCTTAAAGATTAACTAATACTCGAGTTGGGATGCAGAAGTCCTAAAGTTGAATCTAAAGAAACCTAAGCCAGTTGTCATTCAAACAGCTCACTATAAAAGTATAACTCAAGATTTTATGAATACTTCTATTAATTGCATGGGGAATCACATCTGACAACCACAGAAGCAGATGATTAAGAGGTCATGCATTTTACTATTCTGAAGTCCCTTAACAGGATAGATTTGGGGGATATTGCCCAAAAATGTTTACTTACTGCACTGTTTGACATGGAGGAACTCAATTCTTTGTAGGGGAAACTAAGCTGGAAACTTCTTGGAAAGTGCCTTCCAAACATATTGTGAATGCTTAAAAAGGCTGAACCACTGTTTGGTCCCCTGGATAGTTTCAAATCACATATATGATGGAGATGTTAGATTCAGGTCACTACACTAATCCTCTTCTAGGTAAGTGGACAAAGAACTCAGCATTGACTCTTGGTCTGCTGGTGTAGTCCTGTTGCTAAAAAAAACCCACGTTTTTTTTGCAAACTTTGCTCTTCTTGGCTCTCTTGAGTTGTGTTACTACAGTAAGATAAAAAGAAAATTTGTCAGGCTTTATGGATAGTCTAACTGCATTCTCTAAATTTTTATTTTTGAATCTAATCCATAATGAATATTATTGAAGAGGATGTTGCTCACAGATACTGCAGTGATGTTCAGGGACTTAGCTAATAAGGTGAGTGGGCAAAGAAGGCAGATTCTCTTGGTTTGCTCTTACTCAAAAAGGAGAAGAAAATACAGTTGTCTCTCATGTACAAACAATTCAAGGGGCTTGGTTAAATCAGAAAACCCTAATGCAGGTGCTCCCATTAATGCTTTTTGCAATTCTCATAAGGCAGTTTGGCACTCAGAAATCCACACCAATTGTTTCTTCTTGAGCTTGCTTCATAAAGGGGCTTCACTAAAAATCTGTAGTTTAAAATCCACAATCTGCATAACCCAACCACTCCTAGAAAGCCTCACAATTCTTGGACATTGTGAGATTCTCAAGAAACAAACCACTACACAGTCTAAATGCATCTCTTTTTTCTTCTTAAATGTGAGGTTTAATTTCTTCTCTATAAGCATTTCACCAATGACTTCACAGGTAAAAAAAAAGATATTTATATTTTTCTAAATTATTTGCAGGATAAAGAGCCTTTTTAATCAAAGGCAAAAATTACAAGAGATGACCCTTTTTCAGATACTTTCTAATAAAACCTAAAGAAAAAAAAAAGAAATCCAGGGAAAAGCTCCTATCTAACATATCCAATCTTCAGTTTTATCTATGTGCAAGAATAAGCCATAAAAGCTTTAGCTGCAAGATTTCCAAGTGTTATTTAAGTGGACAAAAAATATTGAAGTATTATCCATACACAGTGTCCTGTGTGGACTAAGAGTGAAAGAACAACTAGGGCAAAAGTACAGGCTATTTTTTCTGACCACTCTTTTTCTTGGCATTTGGGAACACAAATAAGTGCTAATTTTTTTGTAGTAGCTCTTGTAATTTACAAGTGCTTTAATTGGTCTGAACTAAGTTTTGTAACTTTATGGACAATCTTATTCTTTATACGGCAGCATCTTTCAGACAATTCATATCTGACCTTTATTTGATCCTGTGGTATGTAACCATCTATTTCAATTCCTCTTGTTTTTCATTTGTGTGAGAAAGATAATAAGTCTCTTTCCACTTTTAAAGACTCTAAAATGTTTTGAGGTGTTCATATTTTCACTCTATGTATTATTTTTATTTTTGGCAACTATCAGACTGTCTTCTCAACTACAGGAAAAAAACCCACAAAATCCTACAACCCTGGAGTGATACGCTTTGAACAGCTTTTACAGTAAATGAGGCAGAGAAATCAGCAGGGAGGGTATTACTGGAGAATGAATAGATGAAACTTTCTGTTTGAATCATGTTCATGCTAAATTTCTCCCCAGGACTGGATTTGACCCTTTTCATGGTCAGCTTGAGTACATTTTTATAGAATCATGGATTCATTTCATTTGGAAAGGGCCTCTAACATTGAGTCCAACTGTTAACCCAACAGTGCCAAGTCCAGCACTAAATCATGTCCCCGAGGGCCACATCTATATGTCTTTTAAATACCTCCAGGGACCGTGATTCCACCACTTCCCTGGGCAGTCTGTTCTAATGCTTGATAACCCTTTCAGCTAAGAAATTTTTCCCAATACCCAATCTAAACCTCCCCTGGTGCAACTTGAGGCCATTTCCTCTTGTTCTACTGTTTGTCACTTGCGAGAAGAGACCAGCCCCCACCTTGCTACAATCTCCTTTCAGGCAGTTGTAGGGAGTAATAAGGTCCCCCTAGAGCTTCTTCCAGGCTGAACACCCCCAGCTCTCTCAACTGCTCCCCAGAGGACGTATTCTTCAGACATCGCCCCAGATTTTTGTCCTCTTCTGGACTCGCTCCAGCCCCTCAATGTCCTTCCTGCAGTGAGGGACTCGAAACACAGGATTTGAGGCGCAGCCTCACTAGTACAGAGGGGTGATCACTGCCTTGGCCCTGCTGGCCACACAATTTTTGATACAAGCCATGATTCCACTGGCCTTTTTGACCACCTAGACCCTCTGCTTGCTTGTGTTCAGCTGCTGTCAAAAGTGTCCCCTGGCCCTGTTCTGCTGGGCAGCCTTCCAGCTGCTCTTTCTCAAGCCTGTAGCACTGTGTAGGTTTGTTGTGACTCAGCTGCAAACCCTGGCACTTTGCCTTATAATGTATCTGCTACTGCAGTTGAAGTCTAAGGCATAACTTCACCTAACAAAGCCTGGCTATTCCAAATACATTTGTCATCCTAGTCACAGGTAGGATCTTTTCTGCTTGTACTCATTACCAAGGCATTCTGCATTTCTCCTTTTTTGGTTATATGTATAGGAAAGACGACTGCCACAAATCATAATGGAAAGCCAGCCTTGCAGGATTGCTTTCAGATCACAAAACATGGATTTTGCCTATCATCAAGGCTGTTTCGCTTTCTGATGATATTGATAGTGGTGCTGTTTCATTTTAACTGAGCAGTCTCTGCTGAGTCTTGTCATGTTTCTTGCCAGAAGCTTTTTCGTTTTCCCTGTCCAGTCTCCTTTAACTGTTCTGTGGAAATGCACTTAAAACAAACAAACAAATAAATAAATAACATAATTTTAATTTCTCACTATCCCAATGGAATTTGCATACTGCTCATACCAGTTGCATAAAGGGCTTACTAGCCTTTACTTACCCTAAGTTTGAGCATAGCCTTGGCTTTGCTGCTTCTCCCTCTGCTTGGCTCAGCAGGCAGGCAGTGATTCCTCTCAAAGCCTGCTGTAGCCAGCTGTCCCCTGCCCTTTGGCATGCACAGGCTTTACCTCTCCTCCCCAGAGCTTCGGGCCACGGAGCTCTGGGCAGTGCTTCTCTTTCAATTGACCACGCTGCGTGGGGAGTCATGTCAGAGCTTCAAACAGCTTCCCACAGCTTTATCACAGCGACGCTACTGCTTGGCTTGGCTTTCTCCAGCCGGCTGCTTCACAGCTCCATTTCTGCAGCTGTCCGTGCCCTACTGAGGCACAGCTTGCAGCCTTCTCTCCCTCTAGGTCATCTGCTTTGTGATACTGCTCCCAGCTGTGTTTTTCTTCTTCTGACGGGTGAGGTCACAGGAAAAAGTATTCTTTTCAGATGTGGCTGTATTTTTTAATGCTTCCAACTGAATACACAGTTAGTCTCTCTGAAAATAACTGAAATTGTATTAAAATTCCTTTGGAATAATTGTGTAAAGGTTTAGTTGGACTGCAGGTCTTCTACTGTTGCAGGGAAAAACCACTTGAACAAAACTCTGACATAAGGAATAAAGACTGACAGCCGTCAGTGATCCCAGTATGGAATGTAAAAAATTAGGCTTTCTTGTGCCTCTCTATTAAAGATCTAGCCACTATTAAGACAGCAGGATTTATTTTAGTTTTGTTTTTTTTTTCTTAAGCATTTCTAAGCGTTTCCTAAGCATCCTAAGCATTTCTACTTAAGATCAGCATATTTGTTCAATAATGTTTTTCATAGGTGGATGAATTTACTTGGTTGCATGGAATTTTTAATTTGTCTTTGACCTATACATAGTTGGACTAGGGCCCTGTTCATTTTGAGTATGGCTAGACTAAAGTTTTGGTTTATTAAAACAAACAAACACAACCCAGAATAAAATATTTTGGCTATTTCTATTAATATCTCCTCTTCTCTCTATAATGTGCCAGATTACAGATGTGCAGTAATATTATAAACTCATATACCACTATAAACATTGTGGTGTGTCCATACGATGTACATTACCTTCAATTTCAAATCAAGATCAGATTTATGAAGTTTTCTGAATTATTGCTAAATAAAAGCAAAGCTAATGTGTGTTTTTTAGAACTATGCATGATAGTCCTCACTGTTAATTTTTTTATTCCCTGAGATGGCTTTGGCCTCTGCTAGCCAAGCACTCTTGCAGGAAATGCAAGATAGATTCAAGGCAGGCAGTCTGAATAAAGGCAAGCTGGGCACACCTTTCAAAGCAATTCAAATCTTTTTAAAGAAAAAGAATCACAAAAAAAACCCCAATTCAGCCAAACAAAACCAAATTTACAAAGAACATTCTCTTCCTGCACTATCAGAAATTTTGTCTCAGATACATATTCAATGTGGAGAAATGTTTGGGACAAAAAGTCATCAATTATACTGTCATGAACAAGTTGCTGTAGACAGAGCATTTTCAAGAAATAAATTTTTAATTAAGCAGGTACTAATTTTACCTGTATTTTTCCATTTCAAGGATATTTAAGCACAGACAATTGTCTGTTAAAAAATACTATAATTAATGGAAGTAAATACCCTATGAGAAAGAAGTTTAGGCACGAGTGAGGAGGGAACTGAGGGATGAAAACTATTATACAAGCCACAGTAATCCCTCTTGCCTGGCAAATGGAAACCTGGCCAAAGAATGAACAAGACTATGTTTGTGCTATATGTAATGCAAATTGTTTGTTACTTGGTTTTATTTAATTTGGCAACAAACCACTTCTCTTAGGAAATGTTTGGGATTTATTTATTGATACTTTCCATTTACCTGAAATTATTACTGTAACAGTCTGAGATCAGCACCAGCCTTACATCTCTTTGGCAAACACAGAAATTACTGGTTATTTGTTGTGTTAAATTCAGAGACTACATTGGGCATCCTACTTGGATGTAGACTACTTTGAGTAAGCAAAGCTCATACTTTCCATATCTCCACAACCAGTCACTTTTTACGATCATTTACATCCGTATAAAGTTGTAGAAAACTATCAGAAATTCTTCTATACATTTTGTTGTGTCTGAATTAACAATCTGAAGTGGAAGAAAACTGCATTTGCTCTGTATAGAGAGAGTTTATTGTAGATTATAATTAGTGTTTTCTATTTTAGGAATCAAAACCAAACATTCAAAAGCAAAGAAAGCAAAGCTAAATTAAATACTTAGCCAAAACACTATTATGTTGCTTTCAAAGACAGATAATTATAGCACTAATATATTTAGAAGGTTCTTGTTTGTATTTTTTTTCCATCCACGTATTCGGGCATTGCACAAATCACAGTTCTTGTAGCATTTTTTTGTTATAATTTATAATGACACAGATAGGAAATTTCACAGAGCGGTGAAAAGAACTTGGCTTTTGTTACACTCTTAGTCACAGCCTCTGAGTTATAGCTGTCAGCTGTGTCCCCCATTCTACTTCTACAGAACTGCTGCTTGCTCCACTATTCCCTGTCTTACTTGCATGGTTATTCTTGAAGTATGAAGTTTTCATTTGTGCATGTAAAACTTCATCTGCTTTTGTTTCTTTCTACAGCATGTCAGGGTAGATGAACTTCTAACCTGGCAGCCTTTTGCAATATGACTTATCATTTTTCACTTAATTCGGTATTTGTAGTCTCTACTCAATTATCTAATGAAAATAGGGACTAATACCAGACCAAGCTTGGACCCCACTTGTCATATCTGTTGGGTTTGCAGCACTGATAGCTACTCTCCAAAAATTCCCAACAACTGTGCATTCACTTTACAGTAGATTGTTTTCTAAACTACATTTTTTCTGCTTTTATGAGTTTATTGTCTGAAACAGTGCAAAGCCTGAGACACTAATGTATGACATCTGCTGGTTTTCTCCTGTCCATGAGACTTGTTATCCTGTCTTAAAAGTAAATTGGCTTGTTCTGACATGTGCTTTTGACAAGACCACCCTTGATGCTATTTACCTCCTTATGGTCTTTTAGTAACTTCTTTTCTCCTCTCTGTTGAAAAGTTCCTGGCTTTTTCCAGGAATCAATGTTAGGATAACTGTTCTATAATTTCCTGCCCTACCAGCCTTTGTAATTTCTTCTGGCTTCCACAATTTCTCAGAAAAAAGTTTTACTAATGGCTCTGAAATTACTTCACCCAGTCCTCAAAACATGCTGGAATGAATATCCATGGGTAATCCCATTATGAAATAATTCAACTTATCTAAGACTTGAATTTTTCTTTTCTTTTTTGCCCTGAATTGTCAGCATACTTTAGCTTTCTATGATGCATTAGAGGAAGAACGTAGGTGAAAGAACAGGTTTCTGAAGACTAGATTCCGCCAATTTTGATGTGCTTAGTTTTTACCCATGGAACACTGTTCCTTAATACAGTGTAACTTTTTTCAAAATAAGGAATGAAAACCTCTGAAAGAGGTGGAGGGACAAGGACAATGACAGATGACACATGGAGGGATACACCAAGACAAACTATTAATAAACTTACTTCAGCAGGAAAATATGAAATAAGATTGCAAGGATACATGTAAGTGAACACAGATCCTTTGCAACACCTAGTTTAATTCAAAGTGGCATTAGTCTTGATTCATGTAGAGGCACAGGACTCATTTGTACACATGAGTATAAACACTTAAAAGAGGGAAGAGAAAAAGTGGTTGCATACAAAAGAACACGGGCCTCGGTGAGAGGACAGAACAACGTATGCAAGTCTACACATTGTAGATTACTTTATGCTGCCTGTCTAGCTTGTACCACTGAGTATTTGAAGAACTTCCCATAATGACACAATTTCTTTGAGCACCATCAGGGAGACAAGTTTGGTCTTACCTGAATTTAGGCTTTTTTTTTTTTTTAATGCAAATATACCCTTAACACAGTCCCCTTAAGCTTCCTTTTAGGCAATGGGAACATATACTCATGGGACTGATGATGTGCTTCTGCTTTAACCATCTGTGTTCAGGTGAGATGAGTCATATTCATGTATCTGGAGAAGGGGAGGCTGAGGCTTCCTCACTCAAGCCACTGGTTAGCCAGATAGAGAAAATATCTCCTTCCTCTGTAGTAGAGGAATAAAGGCCATTCTCCTTCTATGCTACACACGCACACACACACACACACACCTATATGTATCTAGATATACAAATGTCTTAATTATGTTTAAAAGTTCACTTTGCTCAAACAGGCATATGTATACTGCTCTTAGCAATGGAGAGGGTCTCCTCTCCCTTTTTATGTATAAGAACTTCTGCTTCCATCAAGCCTCCTGTCAGCACAAGTTAATAGAGTAATTCTCAGCTTCAAGAGTCAGAACTGTTTTCCTCCACAGTGACTTTTTCCACACTGTCAGGTGTTCCTTACTGCATTTTACATGGATTCAATGTCATTGACATTTTACTGGGAATTTCCAGTTTTAAACATAGACTCAGGCTTAGTCAAATCCTTTCCAAAAGAGATATGGTAAACATTCTCATTTATCTTTTGAAGGGGATTATTTTCTTCATTACCCACTCCTCTCAATTTCCTCATATTCAACCAAAAATTGGCTCAGATTAATCGTGTAATATCATAAGTTTTGATAAAATTTTCTACTGCTAACAGACACGAAATCTAACAAAATATTCCTAGAATCTGTCCTTATATAGATATTTTAGGACTTTGAAATAGACGAGCTTTGCCTCTTGCTTCAAATAAGCATAAAAATATTAACAAATGTATTTGTTGCTCACATTATTAAGCACAGTCTATAAGTCCTATTAAACCTGTCAGAGGAAGATACCTCAACATCAAAGAATACTCACTCTTCAAATTCACTAACTAGCAACAGAATTGCAGAGCTTTGTCCACTTCAGCGTTAGTCCAACATGAAACATCTCTTTAAATTTATTCCAAAAAAACCTACTTCATATCAGCATGCTTTTAATAACATTAAGTGAAACCTTGTCCATGTTCAACTTCAATGCATTAGAATCAAGAGTAATGCCACTTTTAATTAAACTAGGTATTGCAAAGGATATGTGCTCTCTTACATTTATCCTTATAATCTTATTTCATATTTTCTCGCTGAAGTATGTTTATTAATAGCGCTATAGAGATTTTGGCAGCAGGGCTTCTTAGATCTTCTAATAACCTTTTAAGCCTAAGATCACTTCCTTTCATACTCAAGCAAATCCTCTACCTTTAAGGAATGTTTCGCTTTATTCAAAGCCTTTCTTTTTTCTTTGACTACCCTTTAATAATTCTTCTCCTAAAAAGTACTGATGAATTGCTTTGCTCCACACACAATCTAGAAATAGCCGGAACAGGCCACCGTCATACCTAGAGAAAAAGCTTCTTTGTATTGCTAGTGACAGTTTCCATAAATTCTTTAAAATAGAGAGAATAAAAGGAGATCCAGACAACCTTTTGAACACCATCTTTTCTCTATTGCTGTATCATTTTAGAAGGCAGCTGTAGATGAATAAACATTGGAAAAATGGTCACTTCATCTCTAATAAAATTGATTTGATACTGTAAAATCAATCTCTACTATTTACTTTCAACTTTCTCTGAATTTGTGAGATGCATGAGTGTTTAGCAGTAAAACTGTTAAAATAACACCATACTCACCATTTCAAGTGGATCATATAATAACCATACACCATACTTTTTTTCCTCAGAACTTTTTTTCTATGGATACTTTTGCACACAGGCAGGAATTTGTATCTAAATTTCTCACTATAGCTACTTGCTGTGGCTTGTATTTATACATTTAGATCTAAGTTTATCCTGTGTATAAATTAAATTTGTTTGTAAGGATTTGCCCTCTTCATAGACAGCATCTGAATTTGAATTTGCTTTAATGTAATCATACAATAATCTCCATATTTTTTAATCTTCCATAATGTGCAGCCAAACTGTTAAATATGTTTGCATCGAGTATTGAAGGTACTGACTTATCAGTATCAATTTATTTATAACAATATACTTATTAAAGTATGAAAATATTTTTTTAAATCTAGTCACTCTTTCCCATTATAAAAGTTCTATAAAATTCCAATTTACAATCTATTAAGCATTAAAATCTAAAAAATTAAATTAAAAAGATGAATAAATTCATGAGCAACCTGGTCTGATTTAAAGGCTGTCCATGCTTTGAGCACTGGTTTGGACTAAAAGGTATTCAAAGGTCTATTTCAACATAAGTTATTCTATGAGTCCATGATGTTATAACTTAGCCTCTTATATGCTATTATCCAGAAATGCCTTCATTAACCATAACATAGGAGCATCATCCCTGGATTTTGTATCCTTGTATCTCTATTAAGAAATGATTCATGCAGCTACTGTCTGTTTCATAGCACCATCATAATTCATTTTTACTCTTTTTTCAAACCAACCATGCCCTGACTCCTGGTGGAACAAGAAAAAGGTGTAAAACTTATTTCAACAGAAAACAAAGCATAAGATTGTTATTTGAACTGAGAATCTCTACCTTGTCTCTTTCTGAGGTTTAGACATATTACTCAAGATGTTCCTAGAAAAACTCAGGAAATTTTCTATTTGCACAAAATTATTTCCAGGCTTATGTGGCAAGATATTCTCCTGTGTATTCTAATGGTTTTTCTCATAAGATATAACACTGAGGTCCTGATTTAGCTAAAATACGAGGTTCCAAATTCAGCTTCCAAACAACTGAGTAATGTCTCCCTGAAGGAATCACTCCAGGATAATTTTACCTGTTGGTTGTGTTGTACAAGTTGCTGAGATCGCCATATATGAAGATCCCTGATTCTGTAGTTGATCTCCTCTTAAATAAATGAAGATAGCTTGGTATGTGTTTGGTGGGATTTCAGACTAAAGCCAATTTTAGGTCATTAAAAAGTTCATTTGTTTTTATGCCAGTAATACAGTTATCCCTTTTACAGGAAATTGGATTCTTTTCCTTGAACTTTCTTTATCACTTATTATTTGATATCCTTATTCTCAGAATAGCTGTATTGCAGCAGAATCAAGAAAGGTGCTGATATACACACAGGATTTTTATCTGTTACTTCTGGGGAGTAAAATAAGCAAAGGCAAAATATCCAGAAGTATGTTTTAAATATTAAAAGGTTTTCAAAGATAAGAATGTAGAGTGCAGAAGTCACAAAAATATTATGTCATCCACCAGCTGCTCAGATGTCTTAAAACTTTCGAAGATCTTGGCTTCAGGACTTGTAAAAAGCCAGCCCAGTCTCCAAGTTATTTCTGCTAAATACAGAAACAAAATATTACCCAACTTCAGGGCAGAGAGTCAAGGATCAGCTCCTGTCTAAGGCACAATTTGTTGTGTCACTTTCCAGCTTTGTATGGCTCTATAAACCTTCCAGTCTTTTGTCTTTTTTTACTGCAAGCTTGTCAGTACCAAGATGGTAACATGCTATCATTCTTCCCAGTGCCTGGCTTAGTAGGGTACTGATTTCAGCCGGGTTTTCTAGACACCACTGTTGCGGTGCCTTCAGAGAGTGTCTCTCTGCTCACCGGGCTAGCCCTGGCACCGAGGCAGCGTGTCAGGCACAGCTCCGGCTACAGATGACTAGAGCCGATCCTGTGNTTGTACAAATGGTAATAGGAATGGTAGTTACAGTGCTTTGTAAATATGTTTCACATGTGTACAAATGTCCCTATCCACCTCTTTTATCCTACTGCTCCAGTATCAGTTGAACAATGTCTGAGTGCACAGCAGAAGATAATATAACACAGGAAACAAATGTGTGCATAAAATGTATCCTAACAGGCATTGTACACTGGTTTAAGAAAGAAGCATGAAGAGCTTGAATTCCATTCAGGAGGTGATTAAGGAACCAGCAGGGTCAATGTAAAAGTGAATTGATGCAAAAATAAAATCAGAAAAGGGAAGTGAACATTTGCAGCAGAGTAGAATAAGGACTTGTCATTCATATAGCGCTGACAAATGCCAAGGGCATTGGTTATGGCAAGTAGCATTCATTTAGAAAAGAAATTTTGTTTGGCTTTGGTATTCCTAATAAGTAAGAAATATTAGAGGAGATTCTGATGGTGGGAAAACTCTTTAAGGAAAAAATCCTGGCTGTATTTCTAGATTCCTTCTCTTATATGCTTTATATTCCATGTGAAACCATGAACATGCAAATTTGATTATTCATGCAACAGTCAGATGGATTGAACAATGTTAAGACCTTCAATGAGTGACTTCCCAGTATGGTGAACCTGGGAATTAACAAGTACCTCTTACTTTTAATTTCTTCAGTGAAGGTAGCTGAGATCGACTTCTATAAATCACATGTCAGCCTGTCAGAACTTGTCTATGTGGGAAATTAGTTCTCAGAAAGTACTGGTGATAATTTACTGGAAACTAGCTCCACTGAACTAATCTCTGTATTTGTGCATGAGCACTCATGCAGTGTGGAACATGCAAAATATCCCTGCTTTCAAAGAAGGATAAGGTAATTCCCCAAAAAATCCATCATATTATGCTAGTTTAGAAGATGAAAATGAAAAGATACACTAATCCAAGAGGAGTGAGAGTGAGTGAGATAGAGTCTGGAAACCATAGGCAATTACTTTAAAAATAGAGTACATATATCTACTAGTAAAGTAGTATAAAGCCTATGAAATTATTTTATGAGAGGAACTTATGTTTCTTCTCTAGTTACCTTGTTTCAACTATGAGAAAACCATCTACATCTGAATGTAGATTCAGGATCAAACTCATATCTTAACTCAGTGAGAACACTGCAGTTTTGATGTCCCGTTGTCTTTGATACTTGGGAAATGAAATTCAGAAGCCAAGGAATGGAGACATTTTTGCTGTTTGAAAGGAAAGACAGAAGCTGCAAATAAAATATAAGACAGCCAACTAGAAGAATCTAAATGACAACGCAAAGATGAAAATACAAATATGAGCTCTACTCAGCTGTTTTATAAAGTCCTGTGTGGAAGGGATTTATCTTAATAATATATTGTTGCATGTATATAACTTTAATATTGGTTAACAGAAAATTATTTAATTACAAGATCATCAGTTTTTTTGACACATAAAAAATGGGTCATTGCAAATGTGTATATGAGCCCTCATCAGCTGTGTATTTTGAATATATGTTCACTTCTCTATGCAGATATTAGTACTTATACTTCATAGCATATTATATCTGGATACAAGCGGAAATCAAATACACTTGAAACTGAGACATGCAGCTACATCAGACAGAAACAGAAAGTGTTTTTTTTCTATAAAGATATCTACAATAACTTCTGATTGATTTTTTTTAGATTGGGATGGTAGGGTAAGTGCAATTTTTATTTCATTTAAAATAATTCTAGTGTTTTTGAAAGGAGTATTCTAAGTGGATGGGGATTTTTTTTCCTAAAAGTTGAAATTAAAAATTTGTTATTTAAGAAAATAAAAAATACAAAATTATTTTTAAGTTTATTGTCTAGTAAATATGTTTATATGACATTTCACAGTATATTCCACAGTTTTCATAGCTTCCTCCATAGTGGGTTGTCCTGGAGTGACTTTATGATGACTGTATCCCCAATCGTCTGTTCTGTATATTGTGTTCTGTACCTTTAAGGCTGATTCTCAGAGCAAAACAGGGAAAGAAGAAGTGCACAGTTTGTTTTGAAAAACTTTGTTACCCCTCTGCATCTCACTCCTGGATGGTCAGTTCAGCTGACACTCGGACAGACTGCTGCGGGACGGAGATCTCCTATGGTGTTTTTTAGTTAGTTAGTTTTAGCTAGCTAGGGCAGAGAACTGATTTTCTGTTTGTTTTATTTTCCTTTTTTCTTGGGATTGTTTAAACCTGCTCCAGACTGAAAAACCCAGAGGAGAACTGAGAGAACACACCTGTGCCCTTGGGGCCCAGGACAGCATTTTTCTCCAGTGCCAGAGGAATTGATAAGAGACTGAGAGAGATGAGCTGCACCCACGGCAAGGACTTTCTCAGTTTGCCATCTCACTTCAGAATGGGAGGTTTTATTGTTTCATATTATTCATTTCCTGTGTTTGTGGGCATTTTGTTTGTTAAATAAATAGCTTTTTCCACTTTTCTCCAAGGAGGCTTTTTTCCAGACCAGTTTTGGGGGAGGGGCTGTTTGGGTTTGCTTTTCCAGAGGAGCCCCATTCAAAGGTTTCCTCCCAAAATTTGCCCCAAACCAGGACATGGGTATATGTTTGGACACACAACAGAAAGAAAACCTGTTATATCAATTTCTAAATATTGCCTAGAATTCTATTTTTAATACAAATACAGGGCTTCAGATTACACAGCTCCACTACCTTATTCCTAAATAATTCTTAATTATGGCTGAAAGGACATTCTGGATGTTTTCAGGAATCAGAGTGGGATTTCAGTGAGATCTACCTGCTAAGGCTCATGTATTTTTAGGTGGTACCTTGAGCAGGCTGGCTGTGCCTCCAGGACAGGCATCCCACTGAAACAAATGCAGGGCTTCCATGTGATAAGAAGCAGTAAGTAATTTGGAAACAGTTATTTTACCTCCCTATATTTCTTTTGCTGATAGCTTAGCAAAAAAAGAAATTACACAAAGAGAATGGAACACTTTGCTTTTCTAAAAATGTGTATCAGTGGTATAAATAAGTATGGTTGATTGCTTTGTTTTCATTTCTAATTCTTCAAAATTGCCTAATAAAGGTTTACGATAATGTGGCATTACAATTGCTATGGTAAGTGCTATAGAATAGTTTTTCTACTGCAGTCTGCATTAGTTCTGTAGAAACTGGGAAAAAATATATTATCTTAGCCTGTATTAGTATTTTGATCTTAGCCTGTATTATTATTATGTTCCTTTAGAGAAACTGGTCTGTGTTTAAAATATCTTATTTGCTTGGAAATTACTATAATGCTTATAGTGAAATAAGTACTTTTAGAGGGAGACAGTGGAAATAATTATCTATACGTGTATGGGTGAATCTGAATGTACAGAGTGCTTCTAAAATTACAGTAAGTAGTCTATTTGTGACCAGAATTTGGATGCTTGGGTACTGGTGTGTGTTCAAACTAGAGTAGATAGATCCTCCTTTACCTAATTGTAAAATACACCCATTTTTTTAACTCTGTGAGGTTTTCAAGCCCATCTGCTTTTAGGCTGATTTTTGCTCTGAAGCCCTCTATATCTCATCTAAAAATCATTTGACTCTCTCTAGTGGAATCATGAACGTTCTCATTATCTGTATAAATTCTGAATGCAATTCAAAGCCTGCAATGCTTCTGGCCTCCGCAGTTTAAGACCATAACACAATTAATGAGAAACTTACTTTCTTTGAAATCATTGATCAGCTGGGTATTCGAGTGTGGTGGGTTATGTAGACACAATAATATTCTTTTTTTTTCCTTCAGATGGCAATATTTTGGTGGTAATTATATTCTGTGTAGTTTGTTATTGACTTTACTGACTTTTGATATATTAGTTTTACTGCAGGGTACTTTTATCTGTTCATAATTTTATTCATTATTTATTGTTATATAGTAGCATTTTTAGAATTACATTAATTAAATTCTATGGTTCTTATAATAAATTCAAAGTTTTTTAATAGGAAGAGGAAACACATAGCAGTAAAGTATACCATTCGACTAGGAAAGGTAAAACTAAACTGCAAGAACATTGTTCCTTAGTGTCTAATCTACTGAATCTTTTATGTTTTTTTCCAGACAGCTTGGTTAAAACTTAATCCATTAAAAAGAGGTGTACTTCAGAAGTTTACAATTAGGCAGGCTAATGTTGTTAATATGCCTATTATTTCTTGCAGTTTCTCTGTTTAAAGCTCCATTTACTTCTAGAACAGAATCTAAGGTAAGAATGCAAAGATCAATAACTAATAGAGCTACGGTTTCAACAATAATTGAATATGGTTTCAGCAATTTTCAACAATAATTTATTGGAAAAGAGGAGTATTAATAGACCTATACTGTTGTTAAATACTATCACAAAGTTAAAAAAATCAGTCACAGCTTTCCAGCCCCCAATTTCTTTGTATAATTAAACCTTTCAAGACACATCTTCACTCTTTCTCTCAGTGGACACAGATAAAAAACCCAAAGAAGGATAAAAAGTATCTTGTTTTGATTTCTTTGATGAATGATTGCTTCATTCAGTGCAGGAATGTGGAGTTCTAGGAGCAGTTGAAAGATGTTGCATGGGGAATTCCTTCCTCAGGCTCTCCTCCCTCAGGGAGCTTGTCACAGTAAGTTCTCCCACAAGCATTTCTCCCCATTACACTGAGTTCGGTAGTTGCCTGCAAATGGGTGAGAGCTCGTGCGTAAGGTAAAGTTATGGTAACAGAAGGGCAGTGTCCAAGGAGTTTTAGCAGCATAAAACCACGTCTGTACCTCGTCCTACAAACCAGAGTAACTCACGCACTGAATCAGGCAGCAGCAGCATGGCTCTGCTGGTATCGTGCTGTGCCTGAGTGAGTAAAGCCTACCCCGTACCTACTGCCCGTAAAATCTTACCCCTTACCTGCTGCCATTTATGAATTTTCTGGCCATTATAGCCAGAATAAATTTGTTGTTCCCTAAAAACGACCAATAGCTATATCTCACTGAAAGCTTTTGGCCTGTAGGAGCTCTGGAGATTACAACAAAAATCTTTGTTTTACAGACCCTGAAACTCAAAACTCAGCTGAAGTTCAATCCTTCACAGTATGTATTAAGCTCCTTAGAACAAGAGAAACATTGTCCCTCTAAGCAAAAATACTCCTCAGAACAAAATATAACATCAGATCAGACTAATTTTTTTCCTTGCCATCAGATCAAAATATTTTGTGATTTTGATTTGTCTTTCATCTTCATTATGCAGTTACAGACAATTGTGCCTGACACACCAGGAAGGCAGTCACACTCCTGTGGAGCACTCAGCAGATACCTCCGAGTAGCTATTTCCCATGGCCTAAATATGGGGGAGGAACTAGACTGCTGCAAAGTTCTGAGACTATAGGACACTAATAAAACACACACTGATAAAACATCCTGGGGATACAGACAGAAAAGGACCTTACCAAGAGATGCCGTGGTTTAGATGTGTGTGGGTGAATTCTGGGTCTGACCACTAGGCAGAAGAGGAGGCTGAAGATGGCATACAGGTTATTTTATAGGACAGAGTACTCGGCTTCTTTCTCTGTCACTGTCCCTGTTTATGGATACACTCCAGATGATACTTTCTCAAGCTTTGCTATGGCAGACTAATCACCAGTTAGGGAGAAAAATTATTGAAGCTAAGGGATACTTCAGGCCCAGGAGCAAGGGGTATAAAAATATTGGATTGTCAACTAGAAAAATAAGAATCAAGTCCCTAACTAGTACAATAGTGATGTGCCAAGACAACTCAGTTCCTCTCACAGGAGGAGAAGGAAAAACCCAGCTGTCTGTTTAACTAAATTTGACAAGTTTATGAAGAGACTACATGATACAAGAGCTGGGCACTGTGTTTAGCTCTATCAAAACTCGCTTCCAGTCCCATGTTCATGTTATAGATTTGAATTACAATACTCTCACCAATCATCAAAAAAGCCAAGAAAAATTTAGCTCTGGTTTCCTATTTAGTTCTTAATTCTTCATTAGGCAACACCAGGAGAGAAGGAAGATCTATGAAATTAAATGATAGGGAAAGTGGTACTAACCAATATAAATTGCATTTTTAACAGTCCTCTGACTTTGGCTCTTGAGACTTCTTATAATTTTTAAGCTTGAGGTCATGTGTTGTTTTCAAATACTGCAAAAACGCCTTTTCTTTGCTCTAAAATGATCTATTATGTGAGCTATAACACAAGATATAAAAGAACTATCTGACTGAGTGCCCGTTCTTTGGTACCAGAACACCTTTTAAAATATATTAGGAAAATGGATACTAAAATCTGGTCTGGTGTAAGAGAATCTTAGAAACTTCTTTTTCTTGGCATATATTTGAAATTAGGTTCTTTGTGCTTTAGTGTTTATTTTAAAGACAGGCCAAACTTTGATTTAATCAGATACATCAAGTATTTCCATAAGACTTTTGTAGAAAGAAGTCTAAGTTACAGGAAAACACAAATAAAATTATAAAATATTAAGGATATTGAATTTCTGTAGAGAAGTATCAGCCCTAGAAAAGACCTGGTTTTGAAGCGCTGGAAGATACCAAGATGCAAGAACCAGCTCTCCAGAGATGAATTTTCAATACCTTTGACTCACCAATTGCTATTGAATTAGACTGCCAATCCCTGTAGCAACTGCAAATTACATTAGCAGTATTAAAGATGGCAAATTATATCTTTAAAAAAAAAATGTGTACACATAGCCTTAGGTTATTGCCATGTGACACCTTGAATTGCACTATAAATCTATGCCAAACTGATTTCTATGTGTATTCAGGAGACTGATATATCCGAGAAAGCTAGTGCTGTGTAATGTTGTCAAGGAGGTCCATAAGCAAAAGGGAGGATAAATGATCAAAGGCTGAACAGTTTATGAGACATTGCTTCATGAAGGTGAGTAAACTAGACCACTGCCTGGGAGGAAATCATCAGTCAAGACAGGACCTGGTCAGATTGCACTTGTTTCTAGAACTACTCAGATTCAGCAATTACCCTAGACTATTGCTAAGGCATATAGAAGAAACTCAGCTTTGTTTGCTGCTGTGAAAAGGAGGAAGCCCTCACTAATTTGCTGTATTTGTAGATTTCATATTAAGAAAAACACTTCTAAAATCCTCCAAATATCATTTCCTGCTAAAAACTATACTGTCTTTTTGTACAGATTGTGGAGTGGATTCATATTATCGATTGGTGTAGCCAATTTGGAGAGTAAAATATTAAATTAGAACTTGGATCATTAAAAACTTTTTTTTTTTTTAAGTGGCCCACTGCTCTAAAGTGAATGATTTTAAGCAGTGTAATGATATTCAGGAGAATTAAATGAATTCTCTTCAGAGGTCATGTTTTAAATATATATCTAATGAAGAAATAAGGGATCATCATTCTGTATTTTATATAACAAAAGGAAGTTCCCACTTAAGTGAGTAGTCTTTGTGATAACTTCAGGCATAACAACATTTTGCCTGCATTCTCTAACCTGAAAGGTTTATAGACGATAAGTGGAAATTAGACAGCATCCTTCTTATTCTGGTGCCTACTGTCTTCACAAGATAAATCTCACCTCTATATAAAATTGTTGCAGGAGTGACATATTGAGATGCATACCAGAGAGATGGTTAATGTTTCACCAGCATAAGACTGTCAGAGAACCAATGGAGCCACAATTTGAATTAGTACTAATCACAGTGATGATAATATAGAGATTCTTTTTTTAATTGTTGAGCAGGGTTTACACAGAGCCAAGGCCTTTTCTGTTTTTCATACTGTCACAGTGATGAGGGACCTGGGGAGGTGCATGGGAAGTTGGGAGGAGACACAACCTGGACAGGTCATCCAGACTGACCAGAGGAATATTTTAGACCATGTGACATCATGCTCAGTGTATAAAGTGGGGGGCAGAAGAAGAAGAAGAAAGGAGGAGTATTTGAAGGTGTTTGTCTTCCCAAGTAACCACTGCATGTGATGGGGCCCCACTCTACTGCAGATGGCTGAACACCTGGCTGCCCTTGGGAAACAGTGAATTCATTCCTTGCTCTGGTTTGTTTGTGCTGTCGTTTTGCTTTCCTTATTAAACTGTCTTACCTCAACTCATGAGTTCTCTGCCTTTTACCTTTCCTCTTCTCTCCTCAGTCCCACTGCTGGGCAGTGACAGATTGGCTGTGTGGGGCTTGGCTGCTGGCTGGGGTTAAACTACAACATGGGTATGGGGTCTGTCAAAAATTAATCACATTACAAAGTCTGTTGAGTTATCTGAAGTAACCTGAACATATATTTACAACTGATACTTGTTGACTTGTTAGGATAGAATTTTTGACAAAAAAAATTGATCTTTTTGTCATGAAGGACCAGCAAACATATATGCTGTGCATAGGTACAGAAACATTAAAGAGCATTCACAGTCACAGCTCACCAGTAATAGTTGGGATTTCTGGGTTCACAGAGTCACAGAATCATTTAGTCTGGACAAGACCTCTGAGATCATTGAGTCCAACCTTTGACTGATCACCACCATGTGAGACAGACTATGGCCCTAAGTGCCATGTCCAATCATTTCTCGAACACCCCCAGGGATAGTGACTCCACCACCTCCATGGGCAGTCCATTTCAATGACTAACAACCATTTCTGTGAAGGAGTTCCTCCTGATGTCCAGCCTGAATCTCCCTTGGCACAGCTTGAGGCTATGACCTGTGATAAGTTGTAGTTCTTCTAATTACCAAAATACAAAATAATTCCCGGAGATGCTTTTTATCTTAAAATATTAGATACAGTTTTCCTTTTGAAGCGGTATGAAGTCAGTAGCAAAGCTGGGGCTAGCACTGGGGGAACTAGAAGCCCAGGGATGCATCTCGAGCTATTTAATCAAGCTATTCCAAGTGTATTCCTACATATTGTGTTCCTGACTATGAAAATGAAGAACATTGTTGAGGGCTAGCGGATGAATACTCTGTCACAGCTAGAGCTGGCAAAAAGCTGCATTTTTTGACAGCAAGAATTTAGGGAATGTTTATCGTTCGGGTCTGAGAAAGTTGATTTGTTTCAGACATTTGAAGGGGGACATTTGAACAAATAGATTATATAGATATGTCTTGTAGCCACTTTGAATTTGGTGTTTCCTATTAGTCCCAGCCATCCCACTGATTTCTGGGTGACACTACTCACTGAAGAGCTGATGTTGTGACTTGGTTTCTGTCTCTTGTGGATGACAGTTGTTACCACATCACGTAACAGCTTGCAAAGGTACAGGACCTTTTTCTGTGCCCTTACAGGGCAGGCAGAGAGTAATCTCACTTTCTCAATCCTTCCTTAATCTTAGGATCTCCTACAACAAGGGGCAGACCTTCAAATGCACTGACAGAAGGCTAACACTGACTAATCATCACTTTCACTTACAGAAAAAACTTTTACTGCCTATCTGATTGCCAAGTGATTTTGAAACCTCACAAACATTTTTATTTTAACTTCTGGTAGAAGAGTAGGATTTATGTTAGACCCAAAAGTGCTCTGATGATAGTTTTGTGGAATAATACAGACCATTTACTTTTGTAAGTTAGAAGCTGAGCCTCTGTGATCTGTCTCTGAACTCCTAAACACGGTAGGAAGATGTGTTAATACGATGGCCAATTGGATAGCTGCAACTCATCACAGCCCTTGCAAATTTAGAAATGTCTGTAAGCAAACTGAAAACTGTACTACAGAATAATCCCACATGTAAAGTACTGATAATTAAGCCCCCCTGACAATTACATCATGCATTATCAGGATTAGCCAGATCCATTACTCATCACTGGTGCCTTGAACAAAACAAAGCTGGTTCGCTAGGGACTGTCAGCTGAGCACATGCTCCTATGGAAGAAAGCAACCAAGCACTGTTTATGTAACACGAGCCACAGCGTGCTGCAGAAAGATATTGCTTCAGCCTGCAATGTTCCTGGAGTTTAGAAACTAGAAAAGGCAGAAATCTTAAAGAACCATATTGAACCGTATTTGAATACCAATTTATTTGCATATTCTGCTCTCTGCTATAATTATTTTTGGAGAAACCATTCTTTGTGTATATAAAGCTCACATCTTTGCATTTCTCTTGTTTAGGAAGATTAAAGGCAATAATCCACAGAAAACAGGCAAAAAGATAAGTGTTTAGGTTGTTATAAAGGAATATTATTTAATTGCAAGAGTTTACATGAAAGACTGGAGTTAAAAATCAAATGTATAGAAACATTTTTGCAAGGAATTTGATGTCCTTTCTTTTGGTATCCAATCTGTTTTGTTGGTTGTTTTTAGGCTTTTAGGATTTTGCTGTTGGTTTTTGGTTGGGTTTTTTTTGTGGTTTGATCTGTTTTGTTTGGTTGGTTTGTTAGTTTTTGGGGTTTGAGGTTTTTGTGTGTGTTTGTTTGTTTGTATTTTGTTGTTTTGGTTTGAGTTTTGGGGGGGGTGTTTCGTGGGGTTTTTTTCTTTTTTTATTGTTTTGTTTTGTTTTGTTTTGTTCTGTTTGTTTGTTTGTTTGTTTTGTTAAATTGGCAGGAAAAAGTTCCCAATATGGAGTTTTCTGAGAAGATTTTTTCTGAAGCCTGCTTCCACTACCAGTTTCTTGTCCATGTAAAAATGTGGATGGCAAAAGTCTGTATGTAGTAAGAATATCCTGTTTTTATAATATTTACCCAGTGGAAACTGCCCTAAGACGTTTTCATTTTCTGAAGCAAAATATTTGGTCTGAATGCTTGGTGAGGACTATGACCAAGTAAGGAGTGCTCTTTAGAGGCTAATAGCAATTAAGCATCGATATTTAGAGATGATGTCTTGCTCTGTCCCAGCATGATGAGACTGCAATTCTCTTCACAGAGTAATTGAGGGCTTCCAATGAGTTGTGTGTGTAGTGAGGGTACCCTTTTGGGTTTTGTTTGCTTTTTTTTTTTTTTTTTTTCTCTAAGGCAGTTTTTAGATAACCATAGTGCTTTGGGGTTCAAAGAAGTTCCAGAGATATGTAGCTACTGAAAAGCTAGTGGGAAGTCTTGGTGTATATTGTGTCAGTCAGGTGCAAGCTAAGGAAATTGGGATTTATCTGTAGGAGATTCAGGATACATTCCCTCTTAAAATCTGAAAGATATTTCAATTGGAGACTTTTCAATAAAGGTGTCTCCAAGTCTATATTGTGTAAATCTTTTAATTCTGATTTACATGTTCCTTTTAAAACTTTATTCCTCTGCTATGGTGTGGTGGTGATGATAATTGTCACTGACATGTGCCCAAGGAGTGACACTAAAAAGGTCTGAGTAGTCTGGGATGTGGGCTTCAGTTAGTGATCTGAGCCAGTATAAAGCCTCTTCATCCTGTACCTGAATAAAGTTGAGAAACTTTCAGGCACTGCAGTTCTCAGTCTGGACTTTCTTTAATGGAAAGCCAGCTTAAATCTGTAGGTTAAACTGACAAACTGTGAACTGTGTTGGGTGGAGCGCAGCTTCTTGCTTTATTTCATCTCCACTTCTCTGAGGGTGATAATCACTGATAGAAATATGGGGCAAAGAAATGGGCACAATTTTGCCCTTAGCCACTGTGCTTTGACAAGAAGCTGCATTTACAAAACCTCAGATCTTCTGTAATTGAAACATACATCCACTGTCTGACAATTATTATGGAGCTTTCTCCCTGTTTACAGATGAAGTCACCTTGCTATTAAAGGTAAAGGAGGCAGATGGAAAATTATCAAATAAGTGTAAGTATGGTGATATTTTGTATCAATGATTGTAGTCTTTATTAACTTTTTGACAAGATGTAGTATTATACAACAGTGTGCTCATGTTGGCTTGCTTTAAATCTATTAATCTATTAACAATAATGCAAAAGAATAATACAAAAGAAGGAAATTTGCTTTGCCACTCCATAATGAGTCATGTTATCTGTTTGGTCTTTTTTCATGGATATTTTGATTACACTAATTTTGGCTGTGGAATATTTACACATAGCCAGGATTATAATCATGTAGGATCTGACTGAGGATGAGCGCTCACAGCCAGAAGTTTATAATTAATCTCTTTCTATTTAGCTTTTTTTTTTTTTTTCTTATCCGAAGTCACCGGACACAAATTGTTCTCCTGTATAAGTTGTGCTCTATTTTATTTTGGGTTCAGGAATCAGTTACATTAATGTTGCACAAGATCCTGCTGTATGCCAACATTGGCCCTATTATTTCACACTCTTTTTTGTTTTCATAGTGAGAAAATGCAAATACAGAGACTGTAGAAGGATAATCCATTGTGCATTTCAGAGATAACCTCAGATCAACCACTGATGACCACAGACCTGACACATAAAGGAGAACAGCACACAAGCTGAGTTTAGAAGTTGAATACTTTGAGACGATAAAATAAAAACATAATAATTTCATCTGGTTTATACAAGGTGTGCCATCCAAGTTCCATATTTACATTTTTAATAGCCCCTGGCAAGAGGAAAACCTCTGCAGAAAGTGATTCTGCCATTCTAGGGTAGGTATCCCAAACAGCAAGAACAAGACACTTTCCTGTATGTGGTTCTCTCACTTCACTGACCAGAAACAAGTTTAGATGATGAACTTAAACCAGGCAAATAACTTTCAATTCACTGTTAGGTGAGGTAATCTATCTGCAAATTATTGTGTAGTTGCAGAAAGGTAACACAAAAGAAATCTGGAACACTTCTGAATGGTAAGATACCCTGTTGACTTAACTATGAACCTTTAAGAATTTGGTCCTTGAAAGCCATTTTGAGTTTTGAATCCCATTTACAGATAAGGATACTGAGCCCTAACATAATTCTGGCACCCAGTAATATTCTTTATGAGACTGCTCTTAAATTTTAATACCACTCTTTTGCAGAATTAAGAATGACTATTCAGTGAGCCCACAGAGCCAAGAAAAGCAGCAGCATTGCTGCTGAGAAGCTGGCTGCCCTGAGTTCCCTGGCTCACTCAGGGAAGTGGCACCCAATACCTCCTGTGTGCCAAGGGCAGACTGCAAGCTGAGGGATGTCTAGAGAAGTAGCTCTTCCCTTGCATCCTTACCTTGTTCCAGTGCTTCCTTTGTGATTTCTAGCTTGATAAAAAGCAGGGTTTTTAAAAGGTAAATATAGTTCACAAAGAAGTTAAATTTCCTGGGGCATCTTTCCATTCAAGCATGACTTCTGTGCTGCATATTCACATGCAGCATGAGTTTATAGTCTCATTACTTGGCACAAGCTATGAATAAAGTAAGCTTAACCAATAGGTGTGGGAAGAAATACATTTTGAATCCTTGCTCTTGCTATGGTGGCATCCCCTGAGGAATATTCAAATGTTATGTTTCTGGGAAGAGCAAAGACAGAAAACATTCCCCTGGCTGTTGGAGATACTCCCATGCCAATCTGTGGCAGGAAATGGCACCAGCCGACTGCAAAAAGGGGTCTTGGCACCAGCAGGGCTCTCCCAGAGAGAGTGTCCCTGTGCTCTGCATCTCATCTCACGTATGGCTGTGCTTACGAGACAGTCAAGCCCAATTAAAAACATGACTGGAGGGTGTTGTCAGAAAGAGCAGTTTAGTGACTGCTATTAAACTTGTTGCTAATTATGGGGTAGGATTTTTTTTTCCTAATTGGATAATTTGTTTCACAGAATGTAGACTGTGTGTGTAAAGAGAAAATACTACTCAAAAAATACTTTGTTTATTATCTATTTCCTTTCCCTCCTTGCTCCTCTTAGTTTTCAATCTGTTAAGTTATACTTATTCAACAACTCTATCACGACTTAAAATTGCACCAACCTTGTGCCCAAAATTTTTAATTTCTTGCACCAGGGCTAGTTTAGTTTTCTAGTGCTCATCTGCAGAGGCCACTGAGGGCCTCACAGTCATTTAGCTGCATGTTAATCTTAAATCCTTCAGCAGACTCTGGACTGTTATGGATAATTTTCTTTTTATTGTTGTTCTTTAATTAAACAGAAAATGATAAATTGTTTATGTCTTTTGTGCAGTCTACAAATGCTCGCTTCTTGGTTCATTACCATTATTATATGACATATGAAAAGAATGGAATGGGGTAGATTAATGAAGCTGCATGCTGATCACAGTTTTGCTCAGAAACCTCAGATATCTGCAATCTGACAGCTATTTAGAGAGTGCTATCTGGCCTGATCAGATAGGCTGGACCAAAATCCAGTGGCTTATTTCTTTTAACAACATACTTTTCAAAATTATTAATTAAAGAAATTTATCATTGCTGTGTAAAACATAATAAATTAAGAGGTCTACTTAATTCCTCTAATGTGAAAAAGACAATAAAATGCAGGATGAGATTTTAAAAAAAAAAAAAAGAAAACTGCCTTCTACAAAGCTAATTAAGCATTATTCAGAAAGACCTGTAGCCACCACCGAAAATTCTGCTTTTTCTGATGTAAGAAGGCTGTGGGGAGCAGCAGTGTTTGCTGGACATTTGGGGCTCTTTGAAGGTGCTTTCCACAATCAGAAAAGTCAACTGTGTCCACTTACCCACTTTGTATTCTACCCGTGACTTTTTGCCTCTCACTTCTATCAAGCCTTTTTTTTTGTCTGTGGATTAACTTCTGTTGCTTAGTTTGTTCTGATATGTGCTATTCTATTGAATACTAGGGATGTAACTTCCATCACTAAAGTATTTACATCATTGTAAAGGGAGTAAAAAATGTTACTTTATGGCCAAAACTTGGTCATACTTGTTTCATCCTTGTGCAAATGAAAAAAGTGGGAAAATGTTGCAAAATTAGGCTTTTTAATCAGAATAGAGTATTTGTACAATAATACGTGTTTTACAAACACTGGCAGTGATCTGCTATTCTTTCCTTCTTTCTCTATTTTGTAAAAGTATTTTCATCACTAATGTGCCCCTGTTTCAGGGCCTGCCAGTGACAAATTCAAATGCTCCATTTACTGAGAAGTCATTTGTCAGTTTTTCTCTCCTGCCTCTATTTTGGCACATTTCTGAGTGACGGGCTTCATTGATTGCACAGTGATTCTGCACTGCAGAAATAAACTTTGGGTCACATATCTTGAGGTTGATTCAAACTGCATAGTATTTTCGGTCAGATAAGTTGGCGTATTTTTTCAATAGACGCAAACTGGTAACATACATTGCATTGTGATTTGCTTTAATAGCAAATATCCAGATCCCGGTTTAAACTGCACTGGGCAAAATAAATGTTAGTGTTATGCTGAAGGGCATATGCATTCAAATATGTCTTTTGGAGTTTAAGGGACCATGGTTGTTGGATGGGCATGTGATTTTGTTGTGCAGCTGGAAGATATAATATGGTGTATTTGACTGCATTTTGTGGTTCCTTAGTGTTTATGGGAATGATAAGAAAAAAATTTTTGTTCCTTCCTTCACATCTTCTCTACACAGATCCATGGTGCAGAGCAATACTGTTTCTTACATTTACAGTAGCTCTCTTGAGAGAATTGACCCATTCTCTAGAGCTGGTAGAAAAATAAAAGTAGTATTTACTGTCAGTGGCCTCCACAGTGATTTTGTTCCCTTAGATGATAGTTCCTTCAACTTACTGATTTTGCACTGCTTTTAAACTTCTTGACGTTCAACATATTTTGAAAGTGCATTTGTATAGGTAGGATGGGTCTCTCTTCTCTTTCTTTTTTTACAAAAAATGATTTGTAAGGTTATTGCATCCTTTCCTCAATGAAGCAGGGAAGAGAGTGAAATTTTTTCTGGTGAAAAATAATTCCTATATACAATATTTCTATATTCCTTTGTCCTGCAATTTATTGTTTTATGGTCAGTTTGGCTTGTTTTTCACTCTAAGCCACTGTATTCTTGATTGCTTCAAGCTTGCAAATTACTCTGTTCTTAAAATCCACACTAAGCGAACAAAAAAGATAAAGACAAATAAAGAAGTCAGTTATGGCACAAGAGCTGGGGAGAAAGATTTGCTCCCTGGCATGGTTAACTGAGATACTTTTTCAGTTATCAGATCAGGATCTGATATTGCCTGCACTGCCTCTGCAAATCAGTTTGTATTGACTAGTTTTCTCAAAATATTTCAACTTTAACATAAAACACTGAACTTTAAGTGTTGTAGTCCTTTCCCAACATGTGTGGGAAAGCATATGGAAATCTTTGAAAAGCTGAATGATTTTTGTATTTCTAGCTTCCATGATAAGTACAGAAGGCATAGGTATTGTGGGAAAAATATCTGCATTAAAACAAACAGACAATAATACTTTTCTCCTATCAGTTATTTTTACTTCATTCCAACTACTTGTATAAACATAAAGAAATAAGCAATCTCTTCCACTTTTCATTAGAAATTTTAAATATTATTGTTATGGTTATGTATTTTATATACAAGAGTAGTGGCAGCTTGTTTAGACTGTTGTGGATATTCTCCTCATGTTCATCTCTTATTAGGAAAATGTGCTCTAATTTAGTTGGAAAAAATCTCTTTTCCTTCTTTTCCCTCTTTTCTGATGATAGCAAGATTATGGAAAATGTCAAGTAGTTATGAAGAGAAAATTCATTCATTGTGCAAAAAATTTTTCAGCCCTAGCCCATGGACTTTCCTGTTACTTTCCCACTCTGATTTCCCACAGGATATTCCTGCCTCAAAGACTTACTTTAAAATAAATAAATAAGCACTATTTTTAATCTTCATTTGAAAAAGAATCCATGGAACACAAAAAAGCATATTTATTTAACAAGCCTCAGCAGTGTACTTCATGTTATTTTGTTCCCGAATACAAATTTTGTCATTAGCAGGGATATTCAGATCACGGAGGTGTCACTGCACAGGGCTATGCACAATTGATTACATATATCTGCTGTTGAAAGTTAACACAATTCATCTAACTGTAAGTGTTGCTCAATGATGTACAGACAGAATTACTGTAGTTAAAAAAGAAAATTCACCTCCTAATAAAGTAAATAATTTTGATGTGTTTTTCTGTACCAAATTCTTGTCTGCTTTAGAAAGGCTGTTAGATATTAATGGGTTACTGAGACACAGTAAATGTCCCACCCAAAAGTGCTTCTCTAAAGGGTTTCCTTAGGTGCTTTTCCATTTTCATTTCAAGTAATTGCTATACAGTTACTCCAGAACTTAAATAAAAACTGGTGGAGAGAGAGTTCCAGACATCTCTTCTTAATTCAGGATGTATTTAACCCAGGTTGAATATATGCAGTATAGTTTAGAGGAACACAAGGAAGATGTTTTTTCCTTTGGATTCAACAATGGAAGATTTAGGAATTTAAAAAAAATAAAACCCACAAAACCTAAAAACCCCTCTCATATTTACTGCTATTTAATATGAATGTAAATTTCCCTTTTGATGTGCTTAAAAGATGAAGTTATAAAGCAGAGTCCCTGATGAAGACAGAAGTATATCTGGAAAACAATGGTCCTCTAAATTATGTATTCATCTTTTTTGTGAAGATAAATTTGTACCTTTTTTGTTTCCCATGGACCCCTATTTTATTCAAAATTAGGTTTCTTGCTCCTGGAGTCAGAATTTTCCTTGTGGGAATATATTGAAAATGCTAAATGGAATGGTGATTTCTTTTTGGCGTTACACTAAAATGAACATTTTTCTCCAGAGCTTTGAAAAATCCTATTGTTTCTTTTTCTTCCCTAAACAGTTTGGCTATTTTGCTCTGCTATTATTTTGCACATAATCCACTTTTCCTTCTTGAAAAAACTGATCCATCACCTTAGAACAAAACAATCTAAACCCTGTGCAGGGAAGATATAAAGCAAATGGCCAGTTTATCTGTTATTGTCATGATAAAACTATCTTATCATATGTGGTTTTGCTAATGCAGAAAAAGTACAGAATATGAGATAATAATGCAATACATGTCGTGTGAAAAATACCTATACTCTAAATTTTCTGAACAACAATATAATTTAATTTAGTTGGAATTAGATACACTCAAAAAGTAGTACCATTAATGAAGCATATAGCTTTGGAGCTTGCATCTTCATGAATTTTCAGAAAATTATATTAGAAAGGTTTATTTTTACCTGACAGCACAGATCTTGTGCTGAGACATGGTTTATCTACATATGAAATTTATTTTGTATCAGTGTGATGCTAGGTTATGGTAAATATGTAAGATTAGTTCTAACTAATTAGATACGAAGTTGTAGTGTTCACATGTGGTGACTGTAGGTTCAGATTCTGGTCTCCACTAGGTATAACTGAGGATAGAATTTGTCTTCCATTAGTTTTATTTTTTTTTTTACACTTTTCTTTCAAACACCGACTAATCTATCTATTAAAATATAACTAAGCTTATTAGTGCAAGGCTAGGTGCAGTATACTTTAGATGAAGCATAGGGGGAGATGCAAAGGAAAAAAAAGACCATTTTTTTCAGCATGACCTGGCACCTGCAGGTTTCAAACCTGGTTTAAAGCTGTTTTATACACAGAGATTATTGTGTAGGTCCACTGTGATCACCTACAGTGACATCCCCTGTAATAATAGAATTCATGAATTAATCTTTTTTCTATCTGAATAGCCAAACATGTCTACCTTCAAATTTTACTTAATAATCTCATTTTGAAGTAGTTTTATAAATTCAAGAGACTTCTTTTAAAGTTCTGCTCTACATGGTCAGCAGAGATTTAAAAAGGTATGCAGATTGTAATCAAGTAAGACTTTATCTTTCAGTTCTTTAAGTCAGACTGATCATCTTTTAATTTTGCAGTGAAACATTTCCATTTTTAACATGTCCTTGAAATTTTGCTGTGAGAACTTTGAAATCTATAACATCCCTGAAATGTGCTCCAATGAAAGGGGCTAGCATTCCAATGCTAACTGCTGCCAAATGCAGATGCAATCTGGCCTCCCCCTGCTGCTTCACCTTCTGTAATTATACACCCAAGGATCACCTTTTTGACCCTTCAATTGCAATTGCCTCTGCCATCAGCAATTCCTTTTCAAAGGCTGCATCTAAGTTTAACTGCAAGAGAACACCAGGAGATACCCCAGATCCTGCTTGCTCCTTGAATAACGAGATCATGTGCTTAGATTTCACCTACATGGAGACAGGGATGTGGGAAACGGCAGGTGGATTTTTAGACAGCACGCTAATGGAAAGCCAGGATGAGGCAGGGGTCAGCACCTGTATCTGGGAATTCAGAAACACTCCTGGACTTTAGATACCGGAGATAATCAAAGAAGTTTCTTCCTGGTGTTGCCTCTTACATTGTTTGGTTTTGAGTATATTTCCTGAAAAACAAGGTCTGGAGTTTGTCCTCTGCATTATTTACTTTTATGCTAGGTTACTTTTTATCAACAAAGATTTTCTGGTTTAGTTCAGATAACTTCTAAAACTTCTCAGAAATGCAAATGCATAAATAAAATACTAATATTTAGAAGGCATTACATAGCAGGTCTCAAAATGTAACAGAGTGGAAGTTTTAATCTTGTTTTATTTTGTTCCGCCTTGCCAATTTTATATTTCTTTAAATTAATCAGAATGTCCTACATCACTGAGATGCTGACAGAAGCATCAATACATATGCATTTAATAACACGACTTTGAATCTTTTAGAAAAAAACTTACAAGTCAGTTAAACAAGAGTTGTGAATTTTCATTAACTGCCTTCCATATCTTTAATTTTTTTATTACCCTGGTACCTTGTTATTTATCAGATTATTTTGCCTACTTGTTTCTGTCTTACAGCCAGATAAGTAATTTAGGTTTCACCACCTAATTAGTGGCACATTTTATCTTTTTTAGGCTTTTCAGAGCTTTCAAAGATGCACTAAAAATGAGCACTGATGCTCTAGAGAGCTTGTTTTTACAATATTTCTTTAGATGCTCTTTTGCACAGGTTTCCAGACCTGCTGATCCTACATGGTTTTTTTTTAAACTAGTGTTCTATGTTTGGTTATTAATGACTGAAATAAAACTCGCTATCAAGGTTTTCCCAAGGGCACAAGAAATGTATTTACTGACCACTTCTGCCCTCCTTAAGATCTGATCTTTATTAATAAGAGTTCTACCAGCTCTAATAATGAATTAATGCCACTATTGGAATTACTTTTGTTTCTAAAATGTCCCCTCTATATTCTTGCTCTTATCTCTGCTGACTACAGACTTTTCCAGGATTTGTTTCCTTTACCTATTTTCTACAAACCCAGTTTTCTGATTTATATTTACTACTAGTACTTTTCTTTTTTTCCATTTTGTTAATTTTTAAAGGTATTGTTACTCCTCTTTAAATTAATTATGTTAATATTTTTTAAGTTGTCCTTTGTCTTCTGATTGTTTAAGAAAGATCCAGTCATCATTCATGCATTTCTGATGATTTTCTGTCCTGTCTGATGATGTTGAACATTTGTTTTAAGACTGTTTTATTTATTTTATGTAGAGTGGCTAACTCAGGTATTTCTGATAAGGACTGCTGTCTTCATGTGATAATGGCAGGAACACAGTACTGAAGATATTACTGCTCTTTAATTTTGTGATCAGCTTTTATCTAAACCAAGGCAGCTTAAAGAGTGTTATTCCATGGCTGGTTTAGGAAGTCATCAATATTGTCTGTGGTATTTCTGGAAGCAACCATTAAATATAAGCCCAGCATGTGCCATCCTAATGTGCCATCCTAATGTGCCATCCTCATGTATCATCCTCATGTGCCATCCATGGGCCCCTGGGATCTTATTCAGGACTGACACAGCACACAAAGGGCCCCATGGCTGCAAGGAGCTTGTATGGGATCGAGAGAATCCCCTGAGAGGAAAAGAGGTGTTGGGAAAGTTTTGGGAAGGTGGTGAATTACCACATAGGCTTGTTCTGATTTTGTTCTTCTGTAGTTATTCAGGAATCCACAAGGGAAATGGGCCCTTTGTTGCTTGATTCTTAAAACAGCGCAGGTCTCTTCGATTATGTCTTAGAGGTGGTGGGGACAACAATCAGTATCTCTGTTTCATGTCATGACTAGTTCCTGATCTCTCATGTGGGAAGTCATGGTAAAAATCTGACATAATTTCACCTTGATCCTACACATGTTTCTTGAAAGAACACACACTAAGTAGTTACCATCTCTCTTGAAAGCGCAAATGCATTACACAGTAAACGCAGAAGAGGTGCTCTTTGCAATGCGCACCATCCCTGGGGAGTGGTGCAGTAATTCTGGGTGGCCAAAAGGAAACAAAGTCCCATTTCCATTACTTTCCTGCCAATACTTCTGTTTTAGGGTGCATATGTAGGACATGTACTTGGATGGATATGAATGCACATACCACTTGCCAAAATGAGATTTTTTTGGCCCATATTTAAGAAGTCTTCTGAAAATCTCTGCAATTTCACAGATTTCCAATGCACTACCTGAGGAGTAAGAACTACTTAATGTCATGCAGATTAACAAGCATGAGCTCTGTAACAAGCCCATGTTAATAAGTAGGGAATCACTGAGAATCATTATTCTGTGATTACAAATAAAAAGCTGTTCAAGACTAGGATAATAGTTTATTTTTTATTTTTCCTTTATCCTTCTTAGAATAAAATAGGCAGGTAGGAAATTTTATTGACCCGAGAAGTCACTTACGTGGAAGATTTCCATTCTGGAATTTCTGCCCTGCAGAAGCTTGTTTCCTTTCCTTGTCATGTGGCACATCTCATATGAGCTCCCCATCTCCTTTAGCAAAATTCTATATGCATGGAAATAGATCTAAACTGGTACAATAGAAAGTGAGATGCCAGCAATAATGTATTTGACCAGATCAATCTGCCTTCTCCAAAACTGTCAAAGGCTATGGAGTTGTTCAAAGAGAAATCTCCAGGAGGTAACTAACTTCTTCCTTCTTCTCTCATTTGCACCCACTTTCTTAAATGTTTCTTGTCTAACTGATGTCAGAAAGGTCATAATATTGTTATTAGAAGCTTTCCCTTCTTAAAAAGAAAAAAAAAAAAAAGATATCTATGAAAATTGCAGCAATTTCAATTGGTCTTTCTGAGCTGTTCAAAAATTGTAAGTTAATTATTTCCTATGTTCAGTGTGATTAACACCTCAAGGAATACTAATTTTGATGACTCTTTTTCAAAAATAATCACTTCATGTTTAACCATAGTAAATTGGATCACCTCTACGGGAGGAAAATGAAAACATTCACATAAGCTTCCTGAATTGTGCTCAGTGCTGTAATATGGATTGGAGATTTGTGATATGCTTGTGCGCAAATAAAACACACTCACAGAAACCAACACAGGCATGTCCCTCTTTTCTTTACATGTGAATAGACACAGGTGCTATTGTCATGTTTCACAACTTTGAACTTTCCCTGTGAAAGTTCAGATTGAACGGTAATGAACTGATCCAAGGCTAATGTGAAGGGATTAATATCTTTCCTCATTTTTGACAGGGAGAAGGAAAATCTATGTTCATAATAAGCTAAACCATATATTTTACTGGAAATGACAAATGTAGAACAATTTTATAAAAATGAATCTGCCATTCTTTTCTGATGAAGTTCACTATCATATGGCATCAAATTAATCTTTTATAGATTTGTGGTTGTGGTTGTGGCTTGTCATGATTTGTATTTGATTTCTTACAACCAAGTAAACTCCTATGAAACACAGAAATGACCATGAGTGTTACCACCACAGAGTCTAAAAATGTTCTACCGCTTGGGACTGATAGTCTCACCCTTGGGTGATTCTTCTGGGTCAATTAAACTGTGTTGGTAGTCATTCTTTCACTGCCATGCATCTGCTGTCAGTTAGCATTGGTTGAACTGGTGGCACCTAAAGGAGGCCCATCAATGTGAGTCCAGAAACTCAGGTTCCCAATGGGAAAACTCTCTGCAAGGAAGCAGAGAATGCCCTTAAAAACACATTTTCATTTCTGCATCCCTCTTTGAAGTCTTATGAAATACTTGGAGCAATGGAAGAGATCAAATACCTGTTCCCTCAGAAAGACTTGAATAACACACCACCTTTATATTTACATTTACATTACATTGGGTATTCTTGTTTGACAGTTGGTGTATTAGTCTCTACTCTTGACCTCTCCATTGAGCAGCTATGCCCCGACCTCTTGTGAGAATCCTCACTGGGATAGTGTCCTTGAGAGGATGACAGAACCTGAACTCCACCAACTCCACAGAGCCATGCAAAGATAGTAATATCAAAATCAGATAAGATCATTTATAAAGTATGTTTTATTTTACCAAATACATTATTGTAATAAAGAGGTTTCAAGTCTTCTGCTAAATTATCTCCCTTCTGCCGAGATAGAGTTAGATTCTTCTTTCCTATTTCCAAGATCAGCTGAGTTCAAAACAGTCATGGTTTTGGCCAGGATAGGGTTAACTTTCTGCAGTAGCTGGAAGAGGACATGGCCAGGACCCTGATACCATCTCACACTATTGTCAGGACAGGAGAGGAAACATGGCAGGGGGTTTTCGTTGCAAATAGTTTCTTTATGCATATACATATCTATATATAATATTGTACCTTTTGTTATTAGTATTTTTGCTCTTACTGTGGTTTTCTTATCTCATTGCAGCTTCTAGTAAATTGTTCTTATCTCAACCCATGATTTTTGCCTTTTGTGCTTCCCATTGGAGGGGGAGTGGTGTGTGGTCCTTTTAATGGGAGTACTAAACCGGAGAATACCATACCTAAACCAGGAAAACACAACCATCTTATCATGGAAATATCTTAAGCTACCCCTATGTAAGAGGCAGCTTCTATCGCTACAAAAGCTCAAGGCCTCCTATTCTTGTTGAAGCAGGTGTGTTCTTAGTCTGTGGAAGGAGAAGCTAATGGACTTGCTGTCAGGATGATGGTCTTCTACATCCTTAATGCCTTATTTATGGTATAACTGAAATCTATGCCCTGACTGATATTTAGAAAAATCAAGAGCGGCTTTCTTAATATTTTTTCTCCCCTAAGCATTAAGGTAGAAATTTTTGTGCTCAGCCACGGTCTAAACTGGTCTAACTTCTGTTTTTTTAGCTAAACATTGCAGTTCAAAATAAAAAAGATTGATTGGTTACAATTTTCCTGTTTTCTCAAAAGTTTCTTTTAACTTCATAAAATATTTGGAATGTTACATTGCAGCAGTTATTAGTACATTAAAAAAGTCTTTACACAAGTACCTTGTTTTTCTGGATAAAATCAAATGTTAAGACATTTAAGAAATTCAGGTTTGTCTCAGAAAATTGGTACAGAGTTTTGTCTTTTTAACAGTGATTCAAAGGACTTTTTGCCCTTTTCAAAAGTAATTTTAAATGCATTTAGGAATCCTTTCCACAATACTTACAATCAGTTGTAAAACTGGTAATTCCAAGAGTTTTGGAAACCTAATGTAAATTGCTTGAAGGAGAGAATGACAGCATTAATCATATAAATCATGCAAGGACTAAATAGTGTGTATTACTGCAAACTGTACTAGAAAACGATATCCTCATCTGACATAATTTATAGTGCTTTGATCACTGTCGTATCATATATGCCCCATTCACTGCCTCCTTCCTTCCCATTTCTTACAATTTATCATTTCATTCTCTAGGCTAGCGTCCCACCTCATCAGTACTGACTTCCTTCTGGCTGCATGAGTGAATTCCTTGCACATGGTATCTTTGCCTACAGACCAAGTCATCTCCCTTCAAGTAAATGTGCTGATCAAGCCACAAAGTTCATCAGCCCCCTTTGAGCTCAGACTGTGCAGATGGGGAAGATACCAGAAAAAAACAGCTCCTTCCAAACTGAAGGTCAAATCTTCATCTTGCCATTTAAAAAATATTTATATTGGTGTAATGGGTTAAAATTCACTAACCGGGAGGAAACACCAAACAAATGTAGTGGTTATCACATTCACCGAATTTGTTTTGTGAAACATACTGTGGGGATCTAACCTTCATTTTAGTGGAATAGAATTAAAAGCAAGGCAAAACAGGCTCAACTTAGAAATAGAAACAGATTTATTAACCTACACTAAAGGGCAAACAAAAAAAACAACAACCACAAAACCTTTTTAAAGACACCCCCCTCCTCCTTAGCAACAATCTACTTTTCTACAAAACAATGTAAAGAGACAGAACATCAGAACTCTTAAGTCAGTAGCACTTATAAAAATAGTCTTTTGAGAGAGACAAATCCCTCCTGATTCTTCTGGTAACTTTCCACAAGAGACACAGTCTGTTTGTAGCTTCCAGTTCCCACAAACGCAGCCCGCCTGACACTGCATCTGTGAGGTTCCCAAATGTAGCCTTTCCTATGGCTGCATAAGGGCTGTGGACTTACATGGGGTTTCACCTTTTAAAGATACACAGCTTAATAACAAAAGACTTCTCATTCTTCACTGGTGACAAGGCTTCAAGACATCACTGCATCAGTTTTAGTTCAACATCCATTCAGTAAAATNGGCTCCCGCAGGGCCAGCCTCGGCACGGCCGCCCCCAGCCCGACTCCCGGGGCCGGCGGGGCCCTGGGCCTGGGCCCCTCCCGGCCTGGCCGCCCTGGCACCTCAGCCGAGGTCCATCGACAAAAGGACCAAATCTCCCAAGATTCCTGTATTTAAGCAGTGTCCCAGGGGGTGTACACTTTTTACCTGATTGGCCAACTTGGCTGTCAGTTCCAAAGCAGATCACCGATTGTTTTTTCTACCATTCATGCCAAACCAATACAATTGGTTTCTCCAGAGAAAGTATGGGTTTGAGCCTGACTGATATCTGTGATTTTATACTACTTGATTATCAATGTGTTCGAGGGCAGGGTTTTGACTTCTGCCAGCTGGTATTTCCCTAAGTCATGGTCAGAAGTGACACATGGACACTACTCCCAGGAGGCAATATGGCAATTTCCCGTGACACCATTTTTCTCAAGGTTTGCCCCCTCCCCTTTCTTTGCTGGGATGGGTGTAGTTTGCACCCTGATAAGTCTTTCTGCACATCACTCTACCCTACAGCGTTCAACAAAGACAACAGAAGAAGAAGTAATTTTCTGCTAGGTTGAATAGGAGAGGAAATAATTTTCTACTCATGCCATCAGCCTTTTCTGGAGGAAAAATGTAGTGGGATTAGGCTTGAGGCCTCCTCCTGAGTAAAATAGATCATTCTGGATGTGCACAAACTTCATGTTACAACTATCTGTCTTCTTGCTTTATGTGGGCTTCCATTTTTTTCCCTTTATTTTTGTCTCATTTTGTATCATTTTACTTAAGCTTAAATAATTGTGTCCAATTAACCCCTTTGTTCAACATAAAAGTTGTAAGTCAGATATTTAGGTACAAGATGGGAGGTTTCATAATTATTTTTCATATGTTATACCCATGTGACAATTTATGTTGCAAAGCCACTATATTTACATTATATTTTAATTAAATGTTACTTTTTAAGGTATTTAAAAATATATCCATACATGCCTCCTTTTGAGATTACTAACTTTTATTATCTTAAGCATGTCATTGGGGCAATTTATAAAAAAATCCAGCATTTGTCTTTTTTTCATTCCCTTTGCGATCCTGGTTTTGATAATCATTATTAAAGAGCTGTTCAGCTTAATGGCTTTGCAGTAAAAAATAACAGTGCCATTGAGAGAAGAAGAGATTTATTGGAACCACAATACAAATTAAAAACTATTTCCAAGTTTGGTGTTTTTCTAAAAGCTTTGTCTATACTAGTAAATAAAATGGTCCAGAGAGCATTCTCTGAGGACAAATGATATGGCACAACCCACATTTGTTCAGCTAAACTCTCTTAATTCTCAAAACAAGAGAACTACATCCATACTGCCAACTGGAAGAAATTCTTGAAGTGTGCCACCCCTCAAATCGTGGTGCAGGACTGTTTGTGATCGTGTCAATTGATTTACACCCAAAAATCTGCCAGGAACTAAGCTAACAGGGTGGATGCTTCTGTCCATGCACAGACTCCGCTCCTTATTAGGGTAGTCATAGCCATATTTCTACAGAACACTGATCTCACAACACAGCCAGTGATTGAGGGCTGTGGTAACCATTTGTGGCACTTGTTCAAATTGCAGCTCAGAGCTAGGACTTTTAAGTCAGAAAAAAACATGTTTTATTTGAATAATACAACATAATAATGATATTCAAAATTCCTTGGATTACAGAATGTCTTTGGACAAATGAGTAAATTCATTTTATGTAGCTCAAAGATGAGCTGTCCTCAAAAGATGACTAAAAGCAATGGATAAAGAGAAATTAAAAACCACTCTGCTCTAATCTCACTAAATGAACACCTAACTAAAGGAAAACATTTCTTTTTATATTCTAAAGACTCTTAAGGTTCTCTGTGAAATCTAAGTCAGGCTTTTAAATGTAGCTTGGCTTTCATTGCACTTTAACCCTTAAAAAGGAGATAAATTAATCTGCTTGGAGCTCCTGCTGAGGCAAATGGGCCTTAGTACACTTACTGAGAGCTTTCTGAGGTGTTTCTGCAGTATGGTGAGCTGTGCAGCACACATGAACCCTGTGCAAGGCATAAATACTTCCCTGCTCATCCTTTACTTCAGGCAAGAAGCCACTTTGATGTTGGTGGTATCAGCATTCACTCTGTCTGGCAGGCTGAGCCATGGGCACAGGAAAGCGTCAAGGAATGAAGGTCAGGCAATGCCCTTAGTCTCTCAACACTGAGGTGAGCAGGGTGCCAGGTGTCACATTCAAGAAAACAAGACAATTCATAGGGAAGATCATTGACTGCAACTCAGGAAAGTGCTTGAGCACATGATCAATATTCAGTATGTTTGCAGCTGGCTGTACAAAACACAATTTCAGTGGTTTCTTGGGTTCTGAATGTGCAAAGAGTAAGAAAGGTCTCTTGAGAAGGAAACACATAAATGCACCAGAAAGAGGACAATTATGCCAGCTTTTATTTTAAAACACTGAGCTGTAAATGTGAACAAGAGCAAAATGGAAAAGCAGTTCAAAACACTGCAGGAGGCAGGCAGCCAAAACATTCATCTGAAAAAGCAGCTTCCTTGGTACTCTTGGGCTAAAATGGCTTGTGTTTGTAGTTTGCTCTGAATGATGGTTGACTTGAGCATGATTTTGCTCCTGCAGCCAAAAGCAGCCAAGACCTAACGGATACGGTACATTTTTTGCTACCTTCTGTTAAAAAATAATGTAGCAATTTAACACTGCAAATTCACATTTTGGCAAATGAAAGTCAAAATATTCTGTCTCCACAGTATTTCTGATGGATATGGATTTTGTTGTTATGCTGGAGTTTTCCCTGAAAAAATTTAAACTTTTGTTCTGTGCCTTTTTTATTTAAATTGGCTGTGGATCTACTCAGATGTTTTTCAGAGAACTAATCCAGAAAAATAGTCTTCAGAGTCTTTCCAGATCTCGACAAACAGTCAGGGGTAATGAAAAAAGTGACAGTCACAAAGCCTGCAGCTAGCAAAAGCTTTGATGACTTTGATGCTGGGATACAGCCCTGTTTGGTACCTCTTATAGCTATAGCTAGGACTGCTGATGAGTGCCCCTTCCCTCAGTGAGGAAGGCATTTTAGCCACAGCAATTAACAAATTGGCTGGATGTGGACTTTCATTTGAGGAGCACAACAAAAAGGTCACATGTTGGTCACATGTTGAAATGAAAGAAATTCCAACTGTGTACATCGAAAAAAGTGTCAGGAGGCAGCACTCTCTCTGTCCTTTAAGATTATTTAAACTCAGTGGGGCAACACTTTTCATTTAACTTTGAAGCTGGCCTGTTCTGAGCAGGAGCTTGGACTTACATAGATCCCTTCAAACCTAAATTATGCTCAGGTACTAATTTTATTATTCTATAGAAACTTAGCAAAGCGAGGTAAAAATTAATTAGACATCATCTATATCTTTCTAATCTGCTTTATTTATGGTAAATATTATCTTCATTTAGACATGTAAATATCCTAGAATTAATGTTTCAATATCTACATAATTTCTAGAACTCATCCAGATATAGACACAGGGAGATGAAACAATCTTCAGTTAGCATTTTACTGGCTCCAGTGTCTATTTAATATTTTGTGTGGGAAGACCCACACAACCATGCTTTCTAAATTGCATATATTACAAGGTAAATTGCACCTAAAATGTTGGAGAATTATGCTGGACCTCAGAGAGTTCCAGTACTTTTTATACCACAAACTATGGATTTCTTTTTCAGACTGAAGCTCTGAATTTCAGGTTTCAGCAAACTCAAAATTCAAAGGAATATTAAGGAAAATTACCATGTTTTCTCTGCTTCTTATTTAAAACCGTTAATGCCACAGAGGTTTTCATGGCTACCATGGTACAACAGCTGCTGCACTGAAGAAAGGATTAATGAAATCAGTGAAAAAGTAAAGAAAGAGAACATGAAAGAAAAGGGATCTGCTTTAACAAATTTGCAATATAAATATTAAGATGGAGTTGGTACCACAGCACGGTACTTCAGAGCAGCTTCATTAGCAATTGCACTTCATTTAACTGAGTTTCTCATCCTCTCAAAGCAGCATGGAAAAGTTCAAGTGTAAAGGTGTCCCTAAAAGCTGCTGAAGATTTCTCACAGTGAAAATTTAAACAAAAGTATGGTGACTAGGGCAGGCATTTATTCATCAGTCAAATGAGGGGACTTAAAAGTTCCTGGGTTGTCATTAGCATGGCAAGAGCACTGGCCTCACACCACAGCATGACCCGGGCTTTGTGGGCAGAAAAGATTTTGGCTGGGTTTTCTGAAGGAATCCAGTCCTTAATCGTGAACAGTCTTGACACTTTCTGTAAGCAAAAAATGGTCTTTCCTGGTGCCATGTAAACTTTTAAGCCACCTCCAAAATGTAAATAAGTGTGTAAAAAAGGTGCAGAAAAAGTACATTCAGAGAGTGCATGTAATTGGATTAAAGTGTTTTAGGTTACTAGGTAAGAATATATATATATATATATATATATATAAAATCTTTTATTATTGCACAGTCATTTTTTGTTGCAACCCAACATGCAGTTCTAGGCTTCTATTATAACAACTTTGTGTGTAGCATTTGTAACTTGACTATTTATACCTGCTAAAAATCTGGCCCTTATTATTTTAACATTAAAAATTTCAGAAGAATTTTCTCTGCTCATTTTTACATTTAACTGATGACAAATATATTTATTTTTTTCTTCTTTCTGTAGAGCAAGGTCAGCTTTCTGTACGGTTCATGACAGGCCAGCACTGAAAGGCAATATCATCCATCATTTAATTGTGTTTCCTCAAAAGCTGCATAGGTATGGCTGTTGTTGGCTTATACATATCCTAAAAAATTTCACCTGGTTAGGTTGGCCTCTCGGATTCTACCCTCCTAAGTTTCACCCTCACTGGAGGAAATGAGAAATGTTTACACTGCTAGGGAATATTAATATTTTACCTTTAAACATAATCTTTATGGTCAGCAGATGCTGCCAACTAAGTACATTTATAGAAATTATGTTTCTTGCTCAAAAGCTTTGAGGGCTGATATAAACTGAGTGACACTCTGAACTGGCATCTTTTTCAGTGAGTCCTCTGGTTTTGACAGTATCAAGGTTGTTTCAGAAAGATTTGATGGTCTTCTTCAATTGCTTTACTGTAAACAGAATTTTTTTTTTTAAATAGTAAAAAATAATGACATTTTGATTTTTCATATTATTCAGAAATATTTTTATTGCTATTATTTTTGACTTAATTGAATTTTCTTTTAATTTCATTTTGATTTCATTTTTAAAACTTAAATGCCAGTTTTTCACATTCAAGGTTAACATTGTGGTTCAGGTGAAGCAAAAGATCTGGTTCTTAGAAAGTATTTTCAGCCCTCTTATTTTAAAGTAATTGTTTCAAGTACTAAATTTACTTTTATTTTCCTTAACTAAAAAAAAAGAAGCTAGCAGCACAGCTTTCATCTAAACAGGATCTTTAGTAATAAGGGCAGCTGCTCACTAGATAAATGGCTTTCATTTATTCACTCATTTAATCTTGGACACCTAATGTGATTGACAGATGTGTCTATTCAGGTTTTTCACTTGTTCTGACATCCTAGTGCTGGCAGAACTTCATTGAATTACTTGACGAAATCAAACTGTTGCCAGAAATCAACAGGTGCAAACTTATGAATGTCCTTTGCACCAAATGCTGCGGAAATAATCTCAAAAGAATAATTATGGGAGCAGTGATGATGGATTTTTCTAATAGAGAGCCAGCAGACAAACATACATAGTTTGCAATGAATTGCTGAGATCTGACAGTCTGCTCAAAGCCAGTGATGGAGCATGATAATTCTGCAATGTCTCTGACACTCAGACTTGAATGGATCATTTAATTTACCTAGACTGAGCTAACTAGGTGCCTTAATTCTCAGGCACTGAGCACCTTCAGGGCAGTTTTGTCCCATAGCCTGTTAGTCAGTCCTTCCTCCCTGACCACTGCAATAGTCCTGATGATGTCCAAAACTTATGGACTGGTAATCCACGGAGTGAAAGAATGTAAGTCTGGGTATTTAACTGTAAAACTACAAGCACATAATTAAAGTTCTATTTTCACAAAAATTTCTTCCTACTAAGTAAATTCAACATATCAGTCATGCATTTTTCTTTATTCAGGATATGCAGGGGCCCCTGTACTCCCTATAGGATTGTATTTCAGAAGACATCTGCTGAAAATCAAGGAAAAACTTTATGCTTCCATCATTCAACCCTTCCTCTTGCAGGATAACACAGGCACAGCAACAGCTGAAAAACCCTGGAAAAAACCTCTTCTGATACCCAACAATACATTCATGGGCCATACTGTAAAACAAAATAAGTGACTATTTAGGCAGGTAAAGTGATGACCCTTTTTGACTTTTATATAACAGGTTTTACTCCTAGGGATTGAACGCTCCTAATAAAAAAGTTGTAAGAAGTAATTTGACAGAACACTTACTCTAGGCTTATGAAAAATAAAGAACTACCAGTAAAGGAGCTATCACTAAATGGTGCAACTAATGACAGAATATTTTTTGATTTTGTTATTACTAAAATCTTTTTTTCCACACTTGATCTAGAAATCATAGAATCACTAAGGTTGGAACATATCTCTGAAAAAGAGTCCAACTGTTAGCCTAGCACTTCCAGGTCCACCACTTAATCATGTCCCTAAATGATCCATATTTCCCACTCAGAGCTCTTCTACATTGTATTTCTGCTTCCCTTGATTTTCATGGGAAGTCTCTCATCTGCTCACCAGACAGACCTGACAGCAGGAAATTTCTATCCTAACCATAGTGGGAGCTCTTAGATAAAGTCTATGAGCTTGAAAACATGGCCATTGCAAATGGTGTTATCAGTGATAGGCAGTGCCAGAGACGACAAAAGCATTTAAACCAGTGGAGAGGAGAAAAGTGTGGGAGTCTGTGTTTATATAGTGGCATTAGTTTCTTAGGAAGTAGATGAAGCGGGAAAGAAGAAACAAGAGACATTAGTCAGAGTACCAGAGCAGTCACCACACCATGCTGAGGATAAGATTAAGCCCTTTATCTGTGCCTGTTGAGGACACACATATACAGCGTGATGTACATGGTTGTCTGCAGGAAAACGTCCTAACAAGATCTGTAGACTTTCAATGATTTTTGGAAGGAATTAAAAAATTGGTTGTTCTGAGCAGGAGAGAACTATCTTTACTGAGTGGCTATGGCCCAGCAAAGCCAGAAAACAGCTTGTAAATGCAGCCATGGAGTCAATAGTATCCATATACTATAGTAAAGATACCAGTCAGGTGTGTGTACAATTGCTTGCGTAAAATAAGTCTAATGAGCTGTATTTCTTAAAAAATCAAACCAAAGGTAAATGAACAAGGCAAAGATGTCCTTAAAATTACTGGGATCAATGTTAGGTTTTGTGAAGCATATATACAGTATAAAAAGGACTGTCTCTAGGGTACGTAGTTTATATCATGCATATTAAGCATTTTCCCCTTATTCAGCTTGCTATCAAAGATATTATTCAATTTTAAACCATAATGTTTAAGTAATTACTTATTCTAATTACTTTAGGCAATGAAATATATATTATACCTTTTTAACAGCCATTTCTTAATTTGCATATTTTCATTAATTAAAACAATTTAATAATTTAGAAGCATGGTAACAGATGAGTTACACTGAAAGATATTTTGTCTGTGAAGAACAGTTTACCCACTTTTCCTATATATAGTACTGGGCACTAGCCCAAGAGCTTTGGTGTCTGCACTACAGAAATCAGAGGGCTGCAACATCCTTCAGTTGGCTCCTTTGCTGTGGATCTGTTAATTAAACAATTTCTGCTGTTTCCAGATTACCCCAGCTATGACTGATTGAGGCCTGGTGCAAACTAGAAAAGCCTCAAGGCTGCTCTAAATTATGAATGTCATATGGTCCCCCAAGAAACCTATTACATAGGATAATGTCTCATTTGCAGGGAGCCAGAGCTCTGTAAGGCTGTAGATGGTCTCTTCCATCTCTTTCCATTTTTTCACTAAACACAATGGTAGCAGATTCAGATCTAGGCCAGGAAGAAAAATCCAAATTGTGAATTTCATACTCTTTGAGGTAGGTTTTGTTGCATTTACCACATTGAAAGTACGTAGAAACTTGCATTAATGAAGTGCTAGAGCACATTCAAAGAGGGCAATGAAGGTCTTGGAGGGTCTGTAGCACAAATGTGGTGAGGCTTGGCTGAGAGAACTGGGGGTGTTTAACCTGGAGAAGAGGAGGCTCGGGAGAGACCTTATCACTCTCTACAGCTCCCTGAAAGGAGGTTGTAGCCAGGTGGGGGTCAGTCTCCTCCCAAATAACAAACCGTAAGACAAGAAGGGGATGTTTAGATTAGACGGTAGGAAAAATCTGTTCACTGAAAAGGTTGTCAAGCACTGAAACAGGCTGCTCAGGGAAGTGATTGTCCCAGCATCCCTGAGGGGTATTTAAAAGCTGTATAGATGGGACACTTAGGGGCAGGATTCAGTGGTGGACTTGGCAGTGTTGGGTTAATAGTTGTGATGCCTTAGGATTTTAGCATTCATATTTTTCAAATCCTGTACTGCTTTAGTGTATAACTGTAAAATTCCATGTAGAGTGTTAGCTACTGTCTTCACATTTTGGTCAGACAAAACAATTTCTTTCTAGGCCCAAAGCTCAAGGATACTTTACTGTCTTAGGCCCTGAAAGTATAAACAAAAGTGATTTGGGGAGGACCAAACTGGGGGTATATGGCTTCATTACCTGAAGCTGTAATTGGAGGATTAACCCCCAGTATGTAAATGGACCAAACTTAATTGCGTGAAAAACTCGACCGTTGCCCATCTTGGGTGTAGCACTTCAGAGGTTCTAACTGCCCAAGCTGTACCTATTGAAGGCCTTCAATAAATATCCCCTTTTATTCTCTTAATCTTGTCTAGCCTCTGTTTCACACAGGTATTCCAAGGCATCAGTTGGACTTGATAATCCTAGAGGATTTCAGAGGCTAAAAGTTAAAACAGAGAAGACTGTTTGGATCTGATATACATTATAAAATAATCTTGTGACAGATTTGGCCACTTGTGGAAAGTTTAGGGATTCACAATTAAAACATATCTGGGTGATAGCATGCCCTGGGTACGGAGCATGGTGTGCAGCTCTTTGCAGAATTATTACCTTCATTATCTACCACACATCTGCTGAGCACTGTACTGGAGTTGATTCAGGGATTTCTAACCCACACTCCTCTGCATACTATAAACCACTGCTCAGAGTCTAAAGCAGCAGTTAAGCATTGTTTAGATCAAACAAGTGACAGGATTCAGCCCCATAAATACACATATTCTTTAGCATAGTATATGTTATCCTCAAATCTGCTATCTCTAAATTTTAGTTGTAAATCCATTTCAAGAAAATGTATACTCCACATGCTTGACATGATAGTTCCATAGGAGAGATTGAGAGTACTGTGAACACACAGCAGGATCTGTTATAACCAATGCCAGACAGAAATCAATGCACATTTATGCCATTGGAAAAGCCAGCCTATAAAATTTTATGAAATAAAAATTGAAGAAAATTTGAAACACAAGGGCACAGGTTCTGATTAAACTATTCTATTGACAGTCTTGCACAACGTCATTGTTCTTGGTTTCTCATTTGTATAGTTTTAAATATCCAGAATAGATCATTGACCCAAAATTACTAGAGATTTACGCATGTATTTTTGGAACTGGGAGTAAAATAAAATTGAAGTTCATCTAGATTTACAAGGATCAAACTGAAATACTCTGATTCAGCAAAGACTATTCTTTTTTCCAAACAAACTCAAGATAGAGTATTTTATATGCTGAGATTGTCACACAGACAGTGCAGCTGCTTGCTCAGGCAAGAAAAGCATTGCTGTTTAAACACCAAAAAGTCAGATGCTGTGTATCGGAAAAGAAATGTTGCATTTGATAGAGCTTTATCACCTCCAGGACTGGTTATTACATAAACTTACAAAGTTCATTGATTGCTGCAGTTAAATACAAGCTACCAAAAGTGCTTTGACTAGGTCACTTAACTCAGAGAGGTTTCTTGGCAAGGGCTCAGTATTGTAGAGAAACCTTCTGAAACTTTCTTCCTGTCACTGGTCTGTTGGTCAGTGTAAAGGGTATTATAGGGAAAAGGTGGGAAGTGTAAAAGTTATTGCTCTTCCACCTTCTTGACACTGAACTGCTTCTGGAAGCCCAAAAAGCAAATATGTAGGACAAGAAGGGCACAAGTGTTTTCCTTTCAACTGTAGTTCAAAGCTAACAAGCAGACAAAATGGATTATGTTTGGATTTAATGGAAAAGCATCTTCCAGACAAAAAAAGAGGATGCAGTGATCTTCTTTTCCACCCCAACCAGTGGAATACCTAAACAAGAAAATCAAATTTGGCACAGAAATTCCTCAAGCCAGTTTAAAGATCTCAAGTGAAGAGCTTGGTCTGTCTCCATTACAGGAGAAAAATAATTTATGTAACATAAAGAGAAAAAATAATTTTCATGTTTCTTTAAAATGACATCGTTCATCATGCATTATGTTTGGTGACAGAAAGAATAAACTGTAAAGCACTATATGATAAAACAAAGAAAGCATGAATTTCAGTTTTGGTACCACTCCAGTCCTGCATCCAAGTCATTGGTGAAGATATTGAAGAGCACAGGATCGAGGACGGAGCCCTGCAGAACCCCTCTAGTGATGGGTCAGCAGTGTGATGTCACTCCATTCTCTGTAACCCTTTGTGCCCAACCTGTGAGCCAGTAGCTCACCCATCACATGATGTGTTTATCCAGCTATGTGAAGGACATTTTATCCTGCAAGATACAGTGAGAGACAGTATTGAGAGCTTATTACACTGATAATTAACACAAGTGGTTTGTTGATTGCCATCACATTCTCATGTAGGTCTTATGAACCTGTGATGTCTAGCAGTTACATCTTCATGTAGCAGCTTATAGTACAACATTATTTGTTTCCTGTTACTAAAACTGTAGTAGTATTATCACATGTGAGACCATAATAAAAGATATTTATAATTCTGTTGTTACTAGAATCATAGAATCACAGACTGGAAAGGACCTTAAAGATCATCCAGTTCCAATGCCCCTGTCATAGGCAGGTAGACCTTTCAGCAGATCAGGTTGCTTAGAGCCCCATCCAACCTTGCCTTGGACACTCCCAGGAATGCAGAATCCAGAACTTCTCTGGGTAACCTGTTCCAGTGCCTCACCACTCTGACACTAAAGACTTTCTTTCTAATATCTAATCTAAACTTACTGTTTGAAGTAGGCTTAATGGCTACTGTTTGAAGGCATTCCTCCTTGTCCTGTCACTACATGACCTTATAGTATTTTCTGACCATCTTTTTTGCAGGCTCCCATCAGGTACTGGAAGGCTTCAGTTAGATCACCTCAAAGCCTTCTCTTCTCTAGGCTGAACAATACAAAATGTCTCAGCCTTTCCTCATAGGAGGGGTGCTCCACCTCTCTAATTACCATCGTGGACTCAATCCAACAGATTGATGTGCTTCTTGTGCTGGGGATCCATTTAAAATTATTATTTTCTAAATTATAAACAAAACTATTTGTAATATTTGATGGAAGACTATTCTTAATAACTTAGGGATGCAAAGAGAAATTCTTATCTGTCATTCTGTCATTCAGTGTGGTGCAGTGTGTATAGCAGTTTATTAGTATGGGTAAGATTTTTCTCCAACAGTTCTCACACAGCTTTACAAGTCTTCTTGTCATTTACATCTGTGTAATGAAAAATTATAAAATAAGGAAACGGTAGGGAAAAACTTAAAAGAACTTTGAAATAAATATGGATTCTTAATTGACTTATTCTTTCTTTGCATGTTTTGTTGGGTTTTTCAGTTCTCTTTGAGATCACTGTTTGGGTGTTTATTCTCCTGGTTGGTTCCAGAGTGGATCCCTGTATACATCACATTACTCCTCTCCTAAGGCAAGGAGCATTCTTGCCATTTCTGGCTACGTTTTAGGAGTGTGTCTAGCAGAGCACCAAAACCATTGACATAACTGCAACATAAAGTTCTTTCCAGTAAGTGCTACTGAGTACCAATATTTCTGTTTTCAAAAGTTTATAGCACATTTTTAAATGAACATTTTGCTCAAGTAAACATGGAAACATAGTCCTCTATTTTCAGACAGAGCTGTCCCATTTTGCTAAGCCACTGACCACATGTACTAAGAGATTTTCCTAGTCATTCAAATACTAGTGTGTTACCTGCACGCCATTCTCTGTTTGGGCTGGAGCTCACGAGCTTTTGAACCCAGCTCCAGAGGCTGAAACGCTCATCCTTTGGCTTATAACTGATTGTCAGGCATTTGGTTATCAGACAGGGAAGTCAAACAGGTTGACTTGCAGGAAGGACCACAGAGGGCATACACTGTTTTTTTAAGGAATAAGGGAAGGCAGACCACTCTGGTACAGAGTAAACAGACCTTCCCTCCCCTCTTTGAAAATCTGGGATCTCAGTGTCCTTAACTTATTAACGGGGCCAGAAAAACTCAAAAAAAATTCTAGCTGCATTTTTCCCTCAAAACAGCTCTATTTAAAAGATGGGTTATTGCTCTCAACACACGTGATACTTTTCCTTCATGAAAAGGTTCTGTAAACCATAAAGGCAATCAGATGTCATTATTTTCAGGTCTCTTTCAATCTGTAATGACTTTTACAACTACAGAGTTCCCTGGTTTGCAAGAGAACTTTTCAAATCATACCTCTTATTTGATAAATACTGAAAAAAATGAAAGCAAACACAGAAGTATGTTCCAAGCTTTCAGTCCAGTTTTCTGCTGGAGCTTAGAGGATATTCTTCCACAGTTAGATGATAGGTGCAAGTTAGCAGAAGCCTTGTATAAAATACAGGGCTAATCATTCTCCTCATCCTTATTCAGTGCAAGCCAAGCCTTGGCAGTGTAAAAGGGAATGTGTAGGGAAGATACTCCTCTGCAGTGAGGGAAGAACATAGAAACGGCAAAAGCTCTGTAGATAAAAGAGCAGGGCCTATCATGGCACACAGGAAAAAGGGCAGGGAAAGAAGGAAGCAGGTTTTGGATTTCAGTTGAAGTGCAGTATTTGTCTCTCATTTTAAGCATCTGTCGTACTTCTCTTTAGTTCATCCTTTGTACTTCCTGGGAAAATTAAGTTCTAACCCTTGAGTAGCAAAAGAGCAGTGTACCATGATGCTTGTACCAGCAGGAAGTTTTCCCCAAGACCACACAAATTTAATGGAAATAACTTCAAAGTCGAATGAATTTTTGAGAGCAAACATCAAAACTGCAAAGCAGTTCTCAGAGTACTCATGGACAATTTACAGCGTAAGTGAAGTTCAAATGGCCTTAGCTGAAGGAATTTAGCAGATCTTTCCTGTTTACCTCCAACAACATAATCTTTTGAGATATATACATTTTGCTTTTACAGTATATTTTTTAAGGTAGCAATAACAGGTTTCCAGACTGTAAAGGACTCATTTTGCATAGGACTCATTAAGAGAACTCCCTAATTGCAAGAGTAACTTCAGCATGCAAATCTTCAGCGGTTTATAATTTATGTGGCTTCAAAGAGCAATCCAAGTTGTTTATGCAAAAAGTTATCTCTAGATTGTTGAAATGGCTTCAGCGGTCCTCCTTTATTTTTTTAAGACTCTGATAAACACCTTGTTCTGATATTTGAAAGTAATTTCATTTTTAAGCAAAGGATAAATAACCAACCAAGTAAAAATACACCAAGAAACTAGGCCATCAAAATACCATGTTTTGATTTGGATAAAATCAGAGTCTTTTCAGAGAATGCAGAAAGTTTCTTTACTTGATTTTTTTCATATATTTTTGCCTTCTGTTTTGAAATGAAAACTTTTAATATATTAAAAGTTCATGCAATAACTATCTTTCCAAGAAATTTCCTGAATCATTTTCATTATTTCTGCTCCACTGGACAGTTAATGTTCAGGTTAAACTAGTATGCAACTGGTGGAAAGCCCTAAAGATAAGAGATGCCACCAGTATTTTCTTATTTTGTTACTTATTTGGTTTAGGATCATAAGCATATGTTTTTCTCTGAGAGCAAGAGGGCTCTGAAGATTAGGAAATATGAAGATTCTGCAAGAAATTACTGAGACATTTTTGATCTGCTCTGAACATTCTTGACTCCTAATCTTAGGGGAGGAAGGGGAATCCATCAACTTTCCTGTTACCAGCAAATCCTTTATACTTTTATCTCTTTTGTGTTGGCTAAGGCTAGTGTAGCCATCTATATATGCTGAAAATTATTCTTTGCTTTGGGTTTGGTTTTTTTTTTTAAGGAAAAACAAATTCAACCTTAGTTTGAAAATCAATGTGGCAAGGGTGTAACGAGAGGACAAATACAGAGGTCACACAGGAGCTACTTGAAATCCAATCTTTTTTATTTAAGTGGTGAATTTGCTCCATAATTTAAAAACTTTTAAATTTACCAGTCACCAACCTGTATTCTAACTATTTGTGTTCCATGAATGTTTTTTAGGATTTGCAAACATTTGTCTTCAGAAGTATGTTAATTTCTGCATGCTGCTTCTAAAATATTCAGGCTCTCAGTAGGAATGGATGATGGTGTCATGTTATGCCAGGCTGTGCCTCACCACACCTCCGCCTGCTTGGATGTGACCTAAAGTAACATCCTGTGCTGTGCAGGTATCACAGCTGTGTTAGCTCAGTGGGACCAGGGCCAAATACTGAAACTTGGTTTGACAAGTACTTGTCCAGTTAACAACCATTTGCAAGCGGCAAAAACATGGCACGAGGACCCCCATTTCAGACAAGTTTTGATGTACAGTTGACTGGGCCACAGGGGAAGGGTGGACATGGCTCATGCCAGGCAGGCACAGCCTTTGAGTGACATCATTTTTTTTGATGGAGAGCAGAGGAGGGCTGGGGCAGATATTTTTCTGAGATTGTCCCCAGGACCAGTCTTGTGCCACTCCACCATCCTCCTAATTTCTCAGTGACTCCATTCAGTGCAGGGTGTATCAGGATCATGATAAAATCTACTGTGTCAAAATCCTCTAAAATGCACTCTGAGGTTCTGAAAAACAAATTTTTCCACAAGCAGCAGAACTTCTGACATTTTGAGCCTGACTCTTTTCCATGTGGCTGCTCTTGTCTCGGACCTCACCTCTTCTTCTTCAGTGATCATTCTAATTTGTCTGTCTTTCTTTCCTCTGTGGTATGGTATCTCCTTTTAGTAACTAAGTGGGAACTTAATACCTTTGAACTTTTTCCTTTCCTATCACAGTGTCATGAAATTGGCAAAAAGGTCTGAAGCAAGGGACAGACTAAGATGTTGACTTGAAGAGGTTGTAATCATATATGCTTTATTCCTAAAAAAATAACCAGGTTAAAATCAGCTTTTTAATTCTGTTCAAAACAAGCTTTTAAGGTCTTTTAAAGTTAAGGTGGCGAGGACATTCTTGTGGTATAACTGAGGTCTAAATGCAGCAGAAATTAAGTCAATATCAGGGCTATTTCTGATGGTTTAAAATTGCAAGTACCTTTGTTTCAGTCTTTATCAGCAACAAAAAGTATACTTTTTATTACAGAACACTAAAAGGAATTATTTCTTCCATTATTGAATATATCATGAAGAGTTTACAGTAAAGCAAGAGATAAACAGTATTTCCAAAAAGGACAATAAAAGGCAGTGTAACATTGAAAAAGCCCTTCCAAGCACAGACAGCTGTCACTCCTAAGTAATTAAGAAAATTAATGTATGATATTGAAATTGTCACTGGTGCTTTATTTCATTGGTAATGTATAAGCTTATTATGAGAGAACAATTTTAAGTTAAAATGCAGAAATTGGCATAGGAGACTTAGTTCTTATGAAGACTGCTTCCAAAACCATCTTCCAAAGCAGTAGAGAAGAGGCTTTTGAATAATAACAAAAGAAAAAATACCATTTGATACCACTGGTTGGTCTAAGCTTAAATTCTGGACAGTCAGAGAAGAAACAGAAAGGGGGATTTCAGATGTGGATTTCATACACCACAGTGTGCCAGAGCATTTTCATTCAAGTTATGGTTTCTTCAAATAAATAGACTACTTTTGTAAAATTTAGGGTTTGATGGCAATACAGTTTTCACATTTAACATTTTGACTCTGAGTCCAGTCAGTTTTATGCTGCTTGACGTTGCGATTCATTTTATTAAAGATTTTGGGACTTGACTTGTGTGTCATGAGTGAAGCTATTTCCTGTGTTCATTAGGTGAGGATAGGTGCTGGAAGGGCAAAGACTCCTTAGCTCTGCCAAGAAGGATGTGCATGTTTGGTTATGCACTGTCACAACAGAAGATTATTTGCAATAGAAACACAGAGCCATTTAGGGTGGTAAAGATCTTTATGATCATTGAGTCCAACCATAAACCAATGCAAAAGCATAATTTTATGTGCCTGTGAGTAGTCTTAGCCACTGAATTGAGATATGCTTTGGGAATTCTTTATTTTTGCTCCTGCCTTTGTTGCTTTTCATATTTATCCTGTCCAAAAGGTACAGACAAAACATTTTTTAAAGTGTGCAAACCACAGAGGTGAGTTGAGGTGGAATGGGAAAATGGAGGCCCTCCATCACAGCTGGGAAAGGCTGCAAAAGAGTAGGATGTCTGTGCACTGGTGGAAGGACAGTTAGTATTGATGCAAATCCTGTGACTCCCCACAAGAAGGGCTGTGGCTGCTCTCTGAGAACTGTGACACCCCCACCACTTGAAAAGTAAATTCAATTTGCTGTTACTGTGTTTGTGCCTGTGGGAAAGTTGGATGCCCACCTCACTCCATCTGCTTACAGGCACAAGCACAGCTACAGGGAATTCAGATTTTCATTTAAATGAGTACTGGTGGGAGCTCGAGGTATTCACATTACTCTGGTGAAAGCCTGGAAGCTATTAAAAAAAAATGGAGAAAAGTAAGAGACACAGTCTGTCTCATTTGGATTGCTCTTCAAGGAAACAGGAGCTAAAAGTAGATTAAAACTGTGATGGTAGGGTAGGAGCAGATGTTCTCTCTTGAGGGCAGTGATGGAACAATAATTATAACATATGTTGATGTCCTATAGACAACACAAGGCTTGTACCAGTAACTGTAACTTGATGGATCCAGACAAATATGTCAGTACTGCTCATCTGTGTGTTCTAATGCATTGGGAACAAAAGAGAAAAATAGAGACATCTCCTCTCGCATACATGCAAAATCTCTTAACAACAAAAAGAAAGGCAAGAAAGGCAAGACTATGGTATTTGGTTTTTTTATTGCAACAAAGAGGAGAAATTTGATAATCAGTGTTGGATGGAGGGCAGAAGGAGAGGCCTTTGTGAAGGTATTGCCTTTCAGTTATCTGGGGAGGAGGGAACTGGGTGATTCAGAGAAGAGATTAAGTTGCATTCCAAATATGTTAAGACGAGTGTTGCCTGTAAGTAGAAAGCCTAGAACTAAAGAACTGGAGGAAAAAAAAAATCTAAAGCAAGAAGACAGAGTCTGGAGAAAAAAATCTACACTGGTCAGCATGTAAAACCATCTTTAAAATACAAGCCAGGCTTAACATACATAGCAGCATTTTTCTGGGCTTCTGCTGATAATTCCCACTTCTGGTTGTGATCCTCACTTGGCTGAATTTGACCCTTATTTTCAGAACTACTGATAGAGTAATGCTTGATGTACCTGATGCAAATCATCAAGTACATGCATGTGTTTCAGTTTTCAGTTTGTCATGCTTGTTCTAAGATTTCAGCAGATGCTATTTATTTATTTAATCAGGAGCAGATTTCATCTAACTTTGGTGGGAAGCTTCCAAGTATGCATATATACACTCTATAAAGGAACACTGCTTTCACTGGGGGACTTGAGAAAACTGTTCCTGCTGAAGGCAGTCATCTTGTTGAGCAAAAAGGTAATTTGGAAAGTTCGATAGAAAAGGCAGTAAGCAAGAAACATTGCCACTGGCAAATTTATTTATACTTTCACTATTTATCTCAATGGAACTGAGGTTCTCTGTTTCCTTAAAAACGATCTTACTTTACAAAAGAGAAGGTACTGCAAAGACTTCAAAAGGTCAGAAAGTATAAAAGTATTACCTTGAGTTTCTTACTACACCTTGCCAGAAATCTTTCATTTGCTGGGGTTTTTTTGTGGGGTTTTTTGGGGGGTTTTATTTTTGTTTGTTTGTTTGGGGTTTTTTTTTTGTATCCTTAATCCATGTGGGCCACTGCAGCATATCTTAGGATTTATCTTGGGTGTGAAAGAGAATAATGAAAGTGAGACATTCAACTTTATATTGCAGGAAAACAATACTTTTCCTGCACTCTTCACACCAGTTGGCCTACAATTCTGTCATTAAATAGTTCAACAGTGAATAATGAGAGAGATCAAGACAAATTGAGTTGGAATCAAAACATTATCAGGAATACTACAGGATGACAGACTATTTTTAAAAGTTCTATTTGCTTTGGTTTATGAACTTATTATTCCATGTGCATGTGGAACTTATAAAGAGACAGAAAATAATAATTTATTTTTCTTTAATTGAAAAGTATCAAGCTCCAGTTTATTCAAACACAAGGAATAAAAAAAGAAAGAAAGAAATCAAAAACATTAAAAAACCAAAACAACACAACTGTATATTTTCACTGCAGTGTTAGAAATTTAATGAAAGTGTTTAAATCTACTCTGGCCTCTGATTCTTCATTTACTCACAGGGTTCATATTATAAAAGACCACTGGGATAGCTGAATTATTTCAAGGTTGGTAAATACCCAGGGTTTGTTTCACTATAGTGAAGACTTGATGGTTTGAACTCCTAAATTCTATCTTTGAGTGATATTACAAAAGTTAATTTCCTTTTACCGATTTCCCCACTGCCTTCTTCCTCTTGCTATTGTTTGTAACTCTACACAGCACTTTACCAGAACATCCCCTGCATCTCTCTCCAAAAACGATGCTCTCCTCAGTGAAGGCCAGAAAGAAACTGCCAGCCAATTAGGCAATGACAGGATTACCCATGCAATCTTCACCTACCTCTGGCATGGAGATAAACAGTAATAAAATGAAGGCTGGAGCCTGTGGTTCCTGTTGCTTTTGTGGAATTAAGTGTTCTGTGGCTTTGTGGACAGGTAAAGACACTCACACTTATTAACTAAAAAGACATAATATAAACTGATGTGGAAAAAAAATGTTAGAGTACTGCACTTTTTGCATTGAAGAATTACAGACAACAGTTCAAGGCCACTGAACTCTGATTACATAAAGACCTGATGTGTTGTGCCAGGAAGTTAGCAGCACAATGATTTTATTTACCTGTTGGAGAATAGAGGAGTGTTTCACTGCTTCTTGGATCTGGATTTTGCCTGCAATGGTACATATGTTACTTTAGGTCTTCATTTGATATAAAGCCATGTGTAATCAACCCCTGAATCAATCTTCAACACAGAAAAAAAAATGTTTGCTTTGGTTTCAGGGTTTCTTGAGAAAGCAGCTGGAAAAAAATCCATCAGCATTAATCTGAGTGGATGTACAAGCACCAGTTCAGCTCCAGCCAGGTAAACATTGCCAGGTAAACTCTGCTGGCTCTGCAAGCTTCTGCCAGCTCTTGAGAGAAGCCCCCCCCGCCCCGGTAGCCACCTCACCAGCAGAACCTTGTCTTATTTTAGTGCGGTCAGCCATAATACTGCACTCTGTTACACGGCTCACTTTATTCTGGGAACAAAGAGCTTTGTGTAAAAGTAGGTTGAACCAGGTTGGTTTCAACCTGTTTGGTTTTTGGGACCAGACAGCAGTACAGCTCTCAAGGCAGTACAGCTTTGCTTATGTAGTGCTGTCCTTTAGGCAGAAACATTTTGGAACTTGGTGGTCACTCTATGGCTTGGATAATCTGCATTAATAATCTTCCTGCAGGTAAACTCCTGAAGACAACAGTGTCATTACATTCATGAAAATACGATGAGGTCAGAAAATCTTCACAAATATGGGGTTTCTACCCATTTTGTAAATCTGGACCAAAACCATCTTTTGCTTCACCCGCCTGCGCCCATGGTTTAGCATTTTCTGGTAACTTAAATACCTTAGGCGTGTGGGTGGTGTGAATGAAGCAGGGTTGGGCTCAACACCATATCTCTGATCACAGCCACCTCAGGCTGCCTGGGAAAAGAGCCGGGCAGTGACCACTCTGCTTTGGGTCTGAGAATGGCTTAACTGCACAAAGTGAGCTGGGCCATTCCATCTGGCTTTGGAGGCAGAGAACAAGGCATACTAGCACAAACAGATCTCAAACACATTTTATTGCTTAATTCCAAACTGGGCTAAGAAAACATGCAGACAAATGCATATCTTTCTAGACATCTTTGTTCATTTTAGCATGAGAAGTGCACAGACCTGTAGAAAACAGTAAGCACACTTACAGACATTTCTTTATTGCAGTTTCCTCTCAGCACACCAGGAGTTTTGGCCAAAGACATCATCCTTTCATGGTTCCCTGACTCCTCTTTCCTATAAATGTTTCCTTTTGACATTGAATCATGACTTTTACACCCTCCCTTTGTTGTAGATTACTTTACTTTGATTTTGGCTGGTTCTGTATTTACAAGAGATTATTTTGCTATGAAAATATACATTAGGCTTCCTGTCTCCCATTTAAAGCTTTCTGACCTGCTCTTTGAGTATCTCAAAATTATATCTGTGATTATTCTTTTTTTTTTTTCAGCCTTTGAGTATTTTCTGCTCTCATTTTTTTCAGTAAAAGTTTGGAATTGTTAGTTCTCCTAGCCCAGTTCAAGAGAGTCTTAAGAAAACTAGGTGCCAGCAACCTAAATATTACCCTGTTCTCTGAGTACATTGCTTGAATACAGCAATGACAGTAACTGGATGGTTCCACTGTGAAGTAAATTCATAAATAAAACCAGAAATAATGTGTTTTGTTACTTCCTGTTAAAAAACCCAGTCTTTTGATATATTTGATATATTTATGATATCCCAAAAAAATCAGTTTATTCACAGTAGGTGAAAAATGAGGCCTGACATTATAGGATGACATTATAAGCTTTTTCAAGGGAAGGAGTCTGAATATTTATAAAATTATTTATAAGAGACCAAAGAATAGTTTAGAATGTTTTCATTCCAAGAATCCATGAAGATCTGATCACTGCAGTCACTGAAGCCTAAAGAGCAATTCAGCTGGGCCAGGAACTGGGTGAGTGGAATTCCCCTTTCCTCTCCATTGACTATATTGACTATATTCCCCTTGTCTATAGCTGCTCGTAGCTCACATAGAAAACCATGTCATGATCAGATAAGTTTAGAGATCTGGGTTACTCACTTATGCTAAACTGTCTGATAAATTTTGAGATCGCATGGGCTGCTCCAGGACACATGAGACTCATGCACATCCTGGTCACATCTGTCAGCCCCCCCTCAGAAATGCGCTATAATAGCAGGTCAAATGAGCAGAGACTCCTACCTTTAAGCAACCTAAATATGAGCAGTCACACACTGAAATCTGGAAAGAAATTTCACCACTTCTTCTGACTAGTCAAGCACTTAATTCTGGTGAAATGAAGGGCACAAAATTCACATCAGTATCGTGTTTCTACTTGTCCTAGAGTTAGTACAGACTTCTATTTTCTTGAAGGCATGCCTGGATAACTAATTAGTGTTTGCTAAATTTTTCAAGATATTCCCAGGAAAGAAGCAAAAGCAAGGTTGATACGGCTGATTGAGAGGAGCCGATGGAGCAAGGCTTTCTCTCCATTGTTTTCCTGCCCTTCCAGCTTTCCCAGGAATAACACCATCTTAGTTAGATTCTCTCACCTTTCTAGTTAAATGTGTGTAAAATAAAGATAATGAGTCAGTTCTGCCCTCCCTTTGACCTGCTTGGCTCTCAAGGGCCAGTAGTATCATATTTTTGTCATTCAGGGGAGGAAAGGACTTGATAAAAGCCATCTGGTGCTTTGTTACCTGAGGACTGATCATCTGAGAAGACTCTTAAGCTGGATAGCATGGAAGTGGGGACCATTATAAATGTAAGGTAGAGCAGAATGTGACATTTTACTTAGAAGAAAAGACATCAAGACAGTTTAGGATCAGCTTTGCCTATTAATTTCTTACATTTGTAACTTACTCTTTCTGCTGAGAATTAGGTTTTAGTTATTTTTGCAGTGAAAGAAGTCTTTCATTTATGAGTAGGAAATCCTATAACTATGTAATGCTGTGCTAAATATGTGAGAAGCAGTTTAGCTCCTGAAGGGTGTCAGGACAACCGCTAAATGGGGACCCAACATTCAGGGATTCGTCATAATCTTTCAATCCAATCATTCCTGCACTTGCTTTTGCTTTGGTTCAATTTTTTGTTCATCAAATTGGAAATTATCAGGAGAGCAATTAATGTTGTGTTTCTAAATCTTTATGTATGACTAAAGGAAATCACTCATCTGTACTGCCAGCCCTGGGGGAAGGGAGAGCAAAATCCAGAGAGGATCTAAATTCTCTTAAACTGCTGTAGCAAAGACTATTGGATCAATTAGTGTGACTGGTGCGAATGTGCAGCAGGCCCTCCTGGCAAAGTGCCGCTGTCAGTGTGGGGCTGAGCTGCAGCTTGGTGATGCCCTTGGAAAACAGGACTCAAACTGCCTGCTGGATCACTATGGGTCTGCTTCCACCCGACAGAATCCCAGCTCTCTAATTGGATGTGTTGTACTCTTTTCATTTTTCTCTTTACACCTAGCACCACTTTGACTGGGAAAGTCCCTGCTACAGTCATTACTGCTTTCCTACTGATGCCACATATTTAACATGTCCTTTAACATGGGCAGAATTTTACTTGCAAAACAATGCTATGTGCCATTGCATCCAGTGCAGTGTTTGGAGGTGATTACAGTTTCTTAACAGGTGCACTGAAACAGTGGATGGAATGTCAGGTTTGGCTCTCAGCACTGTGCTGCAACTCACTTATCGCTTCATCTGCCTGAAGTTTCAGTCATTCCACTTACACACCACTCTCACACACTCTCAGCAATGCCCTTCCTTTCACTTACATGTTTCTTTTAAAGTCAGTAATAGAGCTGATAGGAATAAGTCATTGAAATGCTTTACTCTGTAGAAACTGCTGATTTAAATAAATAACATTTTTTTCCCATAAAAATCACATTTGTATGATCAATACTTGTAAAAAGTTGCATGTTGTTTTTGGTAGAAATTCTTTCAACCTTCTCCTCAGACATCCCTAGTAAATTTAATTACATCATTTTTTTAAGCGTAGGTTGCTCCTTGATATCTGTTGTTTGGGGAGGTTTTTTTTTCAGTGACAGTAGTAAACTCTTTCATTTTGGCTAGAGAAAGGAATATTTTTAAATTTTTTTTAAAAAGCAATGAGCTCCAAGTATTGACTTTTCTCTATCTGTCTGCAGGAACTGGACATAATTGAATGCTGGTTATGCTGGTTCAAGCTCTAGACTAGTCAAATGAAACTTTTGCATAAAGTGGAAACATAGAAACATTTTGACATCCAGCTTCAATCTGGATCTAGATTTGTTTTTTTAATTTAAAGACTAGATAGACCCAAATGATTTAAATTTCTGGGGTTTCAGATCTAAATTCAAGGGTTTGCCTTTTGAGTCATCCATGATTAAATATAACTTTATTTTTAAGTAATCCTTAATTCTCCTTCTGTGAATTTACAGAGTGAAAATCAAGCTCTTTATGTCTATTGCTATTATTATTAATTATATATTAAATTTGTAATAATTAAGTNNNNTTAAATTTGTAATAATTAAGTATAAAATAATGTGGGTTACATTATAATAATTATATCATAATTAATATATACGTTATAATAATTATAAATAATCTATTAATGTGGTGGAATTGCACAGAAACACCAGTCACTCTGAAGTCCAAATAAAGTAGCAGGGGAAAGGTGCAGGCAAATATATACTGTTTTTCTAGGCATTGGCAAATGTAATATTATCAGCAAATAATTCTCAGCATCAAATCTCACCAGCCTATTTAGTATTAGTAGTTTGGGTTCCCACAAACATTCAGAAGTATGAAATATAAAATAAAAAATAATATTAATAATGTATATAACGTGCCTTGCAACCTGGCATTTTATTTATTTAATTCTGCTTTAAGAAATTCACTTGTGAAAGACTATTATTTAACCTTCAGGTATAGTGAAAATAATTCTTTTTTTTCCCTTTTGGATTATGCTCAAGGGGTTTTGGGCTTTTTTGTTTTGGTTTGGTTTTGGTTTTGTTTTGTTTTGTTTTTTGTTTTGTTTGGTTTTGTTTGGTTTTGTTTTTCCAGTTGGTTGGTGTTTTGTTGCTTTTTTTTTTCATCTCTTCTTTTTTTGGGGGGAGGGGGGTGGTGTTTGTTTTATTTTATTTTCTGAGCAAGATAAATAATTTAGTTTTCTGTTCATGGCAGATTTTCCTGGATTGAAACAAGTTGGGTTTAGTCTTGAAGCTATTTAATTGCATTAACAATACACAAATGATGCCATACAAAAGAATGTAAAGCATGCAGACTTGTCTAGTAGGCATCTCTGAAATAACATATGTCCTAAAAGTCAGCTTGCCATCACTGGGGAAATGGTGACATGTCTGAGGCAGTGCTGCTGACATTGCATGAGGTTAATGAATGGCAGTGCCAAAATGCCAGCACTTACCTTGTCACCGCCAAAGAGCTACAATTAAATTGCCCCTTAAAGAACTGACAGGTGACGAAAGGGGTTTCAGTGAAGGTCATGAGTATCTTAAGATCTCTATTTCTTTGAGCACTGCTGTAATTTCTGATTTGCCACAAAGAAATCACAAGACAAATATCCTCTAAAACCCAGCAGTCTTCCCACAGAATTATTAAATTACTGTGGCACAGTTAGTATTAAACCTGCAATATTAAGACATATTGTATGGCACTACAAGTTTACACACTCAGACTGTTCTGTGTCTTAAGTTATATTTCTTTCTTGACTAGCAGTATCCATAAAAAGGGAAGAAAGTCCTCCAAAATGTATTAGACTTTTCCTTTTGAAAGAGCACAGAAGAGTTTTTTTTTCTCATGAGAAAGACATGATTTGTATTGCCCATATGAAGGGAGGATGGGTACCATCTAACAAAGGTTTGTCTGTGCATCCACTGACAACAGAGGATGGAATGAATGTACCTCTTGTGCTCATATTAATATGAGCAAAATATTTCAGTCTTTTTTCTTTCATTAATCAGGCAAAAGTCCTATCAACACAGGTCACAGAATCTGGTTTCCAGAGTTTAAATGAACATTTTCATATGAATCCCATTTTTAAAAGTCCTCATCTTCCTGATGGCACGGCAAAGGTAAAACACATTCCTAAAGTGTGAGTCAAACTGTATTTCCATATTTGCATTTCTGATAAATGAGTGAAAATGTTTACAATAATTTTATCAAGTGTAGGAATCCTTGCAATACTGTAAATTTATTTTATTTATTTTAGAGAAAGGTAGTTTTATTTATGATTCAGATATTAATTGGGTGAACACTTTGGACTTAAATAATAAACTCAAAATAGAAAGACAGAAGAAGCAAGGATAGTATTAAGCAAGATGGCAAGAGAAATATTTCTGTCTGAGCTTGTATGTAGAGGATCTATAAAATGGAAAAAACTGGGGATTTTTTCCCCTCACATTTCAGAGGTTACAAAAAACTTATGTGTCTGCACAAAAGCAGTGGGTGGAATGAGGAGGTGGAGAAAAGCCACTGCTGAATGAGTGACAGAATCAGGCAACAAGGCAAAACCAGTTAAACAGAAAAGAGCTAGTCCATGGGAACCTCTGAAATGGGAAGAACAGCTTTGTGTCTTCCAGAAGGCCCCAGAGGAACACTGAGCATGGTGAGCCTAAATGCTGAGTTTCCTGAACCTGAAGTGCTCTGCTTCAGGAGCAGAATATACATTTATTAATTTTAGTGATAGTATTCTGAAATACTGGACATTCTTTTGCTTGGTCTTGGGGTCCTGCAGTAGCCTTGAAATTAGAGGCCATGGTGCAACTGCTATTGAGGGTCCAAATGTCCATTAAGGTGAAACCTGCACTATGATTTTATTCTAAAAAAAGGTGCAATATTCTTTTACTCAGACTAGCCTGGTGTTTGCAGCATTTTTACATGAATTAGAAGTCTCTCCTCCCCATAACCTCAAGTTCCTCTTTTTTTTTCTTTTTTTGTTTGTTTGTTTGCATTTGTTCCATCTTTACATCCTAAACAGCTAAGAAGTTTCTCAATCAAAGATTTCAGTTTAAGACACCCCACTTTTGGAAGACTGACCTTTGATTTATAAAGCTGTGCTGTCACAGCATCATGGAATAATTTAGGTTGGAAGAGATTTCTGGATGACACCTGGTTGCACATCCTGCTCCAAACAGGGACAATTTTATTCATGTTGCTCAGGATTTTTCCATCTGAGTCTTTAGAATCTTTGAAGCCATAGATCTGTGTGGGACTTGATCTACTTCAGAGTAGGAAGACTCTGCAGAGGGATCTGGACAGGCTGAATTGATGGGCTGAGGCCAATGGTGTGAAGTTCAATGTGGTCAAGTACTGGGTTCTGCCTTTGGCTCACAACAACCCCCTGCAGTGCTACAGGCTTGGGCAGAGTAGTTGGAAATCTGCCTGGTGGAAAAGGACCTGGAGGTGCTGGTCAACAGCAGCTGAACATGAGCCAGCTGTGCCCAGGTGGCCAAGAAGGCCAATGGCATCCTGGCCTGAATCAGCAGGTGTGGCCAGCAGCACTAGGGAAGTGACTGTCCCCTGTACCTGGAACTCAAGCCCTGTGTCCAGATTTGGTCTCTTCCTTACAAGGAAGGCATTGAGCTGCTGGAGCATGTTCAGAGAAGGGCAACAGAGCTGGTGAAAGGTCTAGAGAATATAAGAGACACAGCTGATAGAGCTGGGGTTGTTTAGCTTGGAGATAAAGGAAGCTCAGGGGAGACCTTATTTCTCTACAACTGCCTGAAAGGTGGCTTTAGTCATGTAGGGGTCAGCCTCATCTCGTAGATCACCAGTGTCAGGAAAGAGCCTCAAGCTGTGCCAGGGGAGGTTCAGGTTGGACATCGGGAAGAATTTCTTCACTGAAAGTATTGTCAACCTTTGGAGAGGGCTACCCAAGTAAGTGGTGATATCACCATCCCTGGACATGGTAAAAAAAAACCTACTCAGTGTGACACTTAGTGATTTGTTCTCTTCAGGCTGTGTTAATGGTTTGTCCCCTTTTTACTCTCTGTTCTGGAAAGTTCTGAGTTGCTCCTACCCTTTCCCTGTAAATTCCTCCCAGGCTCCCCTGCACCACCTCCTCTGAGGCCTGGCTGTTACCCGACTGCTACTCCCAGCTTCTGGAAGATTCTGAGAGGGGCATCGAGTGATAGGCCAGAGCGGGGAAGGTCACTCCCCAAGTGTTTTCATTTGTTCCTCCAGATGTCCCTCTGATCCTACTCCCCTCCCATGCCATTTCCTCTTGGAGGAAATGTATCCTTTCCCCTTGTACCTCCCCTATGCTTAGGACAGTGTCTCACGGGATCCTCGCTCTGCTGGGGCAGCTTCCCTGAGACTCGGAGTCCCTGCTGGGGCTGAGTAAAAGTCTGGAACTTTGCCTCCCAGCTGAATCAGACTCCTTCCTCCGCCACAGCCCTGAGCCTCTCCCGTGCAAGGGGAAATCCCCTTAGTCATTCCTCTGGTTCCCCGGATTTGGAGGAGTGTCCTCTGTATGTCTGCGGTGTGGAACTAGCCAGGTGAATGGAGACATCAATCCGTGAGGGACACCGCGGCACTTAGTGCTATGGTTTAGTTGAAAAGGTGGTGTTTACTTAAAGGTTTGATGGATTGGAGGATATTGGAGGTCTTTTCCAACTTTACTGCTTCTATAATTCTATGATTTTATTCCACAATTTATCTTGGTAACTTGTTCTAGTATTTTACTCAATTGTCCTGAAGTGGTTTTTCCTGCAATATTTAATTTTGGTTTATTTTGTTGCAGCCTATGTCCATTGTCCATTCTTCTATCGTTGAGCACCTCTGAGAGGAGCCTGGATCCATATTCTCTAAGCACAGCCCTCTCTGGAGCACATGCGCAGATACTGGCACCCATGCACTATTTCTGTTGAACCTCTGTCGGAAACTCAGAGTTCTGTAGTCTTGCAAAAATACCACTCGGAGTCATTTTGTCCTAGCAGACCACCAACATCTATTTTGAATTCTGATCATCTCCAAGTTCTTTCACAGTATCAGAACAAGTCAGTTAACATCACTGCAAATGTAGAGATGTAGGTGGAGGCCGCCTAGATCAGACAGACAAGGTGCTGCATCCTACAGGCAAGATGGGCAAATCTGAGTACTTTCAAAAAACTGGTGACTTGTGGCCTCCCCTGATAAATGCTGACAGAGTTGACCCAGAAGTGAGCTAAATGACTCTCTCAAAGCTAACTAATGTGAACAATATCAGCCGTGACCTCAGCCATGCCCTCTGAGCTGCTGCTGCAAAGGGCAGGGATTCAGCCATGATACCACAGCAGAATATTCTAAGACACAGGAATATAACAAATGATCTAGCAACTAAAAAATTAATGTTTTGGATGCTGTTTATCATACCTAAAGCCAAGCAGCAGTTCTGTCTTTGCTTCCCAGTCAATCAGATTACCACATTTACAATATGCTGTCAATCTTTCTGGGCCACCCTTGGAGTAAACTAGAACTTTGCTTTAGAGAATAATTTATTTCTTATGCCTCATGTGTAGGAAAAGTGATACATATCTCCAAATTAGACTAACCTTAATTTCAGAATCTTGCTCATTAGTTTGCAATAATGAGATGTAATGAATATTTATAGAAGATTTTATCTATACCTATTAGCTTACCATAAAATGCCACTGATATCGCTGCATTTTGAGTTAATAGCACAAGGCAGAATTAAACGTAAAGCTGATAAAACTTCTCTTTGCAATGTGAGTCTGAGATATTATGTTTAAAGGGTAATATGTTCTGTAGAAATGCAAGTTCAGTGTGCCCCAAAGTAGTTCACGGGCTACATTATTCAGAACTGAGTGACTCCTCGGATGTAATCTTAGTACTATTAAGGGTCCTTATTTTTTCACTTGTATTTTAGGCATTAAAAAAAAAAATAAACTCAACACCTGCATTTCTGCACTTAGTAGAAATGAATGTTCTCACTCATAGTGATTATTATGAGACTCTCAAAAAAATCTTTCACTTGGATGAAAGATCAAAGGAAAAGCTGGGATTACATATCATGGTTTTCACCATCGTCTTGGATAAGCAGTTTCAATCTCAGTCACCAATCATTATATAAAAACTGCATTTGATTAGTTTGGCAGAATTCTCCCCTGTTTAGTTGTGGCTTTATATATTATTTCTTTTTTTGTGTAGTTTCTAAAAGGAAGAGTGGTTGATTAGAAATTTTCAATATAATTTTGGTTTATGAAACAATTGCAGAAAATTCTTTGATGTACTCAATTTGTCTCATGAATGAGTTCCAAATGTTAAAATGTGAATAGATGTATTCAGAAGAATGGTGAAAAGAATGAAAAAACATGATCACAACATCTTGTTCTTTTTTTTTTTCCCTTTTTTTCCCTAGGGTCTAGAGAGATTTTCCTTGGGGTTTCTAGTGAGTGGAGATGTGAAAACAACTTCTGGTCTTCAAAGTTCACCAGCATTTTATATTCTGTAGCTGTGCTTTTCACATAAGGAAGTAATTCTAGCTAAATCACTTAAGCTCACCAGAGTAAACACTATAGTATAAATTTTTCTGAGTTTGAACACATTTGCAAAGCAATTCTGCATCAAAAATTGGTGTCTAACATGGATTATTCTTGCTTGAACAAATTTAATAATAATAATAATAATAATAATAATAATAATAATGGTCCTTTACTGTAAATTTAATTCAAGGGTTATGTCTCTTACTTCAAAAATACATCTACTGGAATGTCCAAATACAATGCTGGCCATCTTTTGCTTTTTGTTACACTAGAAATTTCAGTCCTAGGGCTCTGCTTTATTTTGTTAATTCTCTATCTGATTAATTTTTTACTCTATTGACTGTCAATCAGTGCTAGCAGAAGAATTTAGGTTCCATTAGACAGCATTCTGAGAAGAGAGTCCTGAGCTTGTGAGAGCAAATGCCTTTCTCTTGGGAGCTCTGGTTACAGAAGCCAGACAGACGGACCTGAAAAGGGCCTCCTGGAGGCTGGGGCAGGAGAGGGGGCAGTGAGTGATGGTTGGCTTTTTTTTCCACCCAGTTTGCAAAATAAAATGGCCTAGAAATCACTTTTTCTGTATGGGCAGCTACACTCTGAGAGAATTTTGAAAAACACATCATTTTTCTCTCTGAAGGCAAGGGAAACATGAAAGTAGATGACAGGCAGATAGAAGCATAGCTACTATCGGAGTATAAACTCATATACTTTTCCATCAAAAGTACCTATACTGAAGATTTGGGTTCAGCTCAGCTTTTCAAACCCCTAGCAAAACTTTTCTGAATACTGATTTGGAATATAAATGGGTTCTCGTATGTGCTGTATTTATGGCTCTTTGCTAACAGCCAAAAGCTTTCACACCAGAGTTTTGCTTACACAAAATATTAGGAGTGTGACTACACACACCTTTACCTGCAGGCTTGAGTAACAATATATTGAAAATGAGGACTTCACTATTCATCTCTTGTCTTTTGTTCATGTCTTGTCTTTCAAGTCTCATTTCTCAGACCAGAAAGCAGAAAAAAAAAAAAAAGCTTAATGACCAAGATAACCAATCATGCAATCAAGTGGTAAGCAGTCCAAAGCTCACACATAAACAGCCTACATGGTCAACAAAGGGAAATTCAGCAAATGTCTAGCTACCATGCCTCAGTTTTGTTAAAATCAAAATTGTATTATCCTTTTTCCTTTCTACAGTATCCCATAATACTGAAATTCTTGTAAGAAATCCTGACTTAATGTAATCTTGTCCTGCTACACTTCAGTTTTCTTGTACTCGTGGACATCATTATTCCCTGCTATTTTTCTGATAGAAAACCCATTTAAAACAGCTCCACCTTGGTTTGGGGGTAAAGATGAATCAAGGTTGTGTCTCATTAGCCAGAGAGGCAGCAGAAGATGCCCTTACATGTCAGAGCCATAGCCAGTTGTTTGATTAGAGGTAGGTAACTGACTCTCTGATGAACTGGGACTAGGGCAAGGACTTCAGCTAGATCCTGATTTATTTCTGACTCTGGTGGTGCCCAAAATGATTCCAGCACACTGGAATGCTCAAACAGCACTATTTGTTTCAAATTAAGACATAAATATTTTCAAATTAACAAGAGGGTTTGTGGGGTTTTTAACCATCTTTGAGTGGCATGCTGTATGCTCTATGGAAAATAGTGCATGGATTTGGCAAGCTTAAAAGGAGGATGAAGACATCAGCATTAAAAGAAAGCACTGATCGAGCCCTTGGAAACTGACTTGGAGAAGCAGGAAGCTTCATGAAAGAGCATTTGAAATCATGAATAAACAGTATATGCTGAATTTTGCTGCATTCAGAAAATAAAATTTCTTGAATTCTTGAAAGCAAATAATAGTACAGTAAAGCTATCTTAACCCAATCCATGATCAATTTCTCTTCCTAATGACACTAAAATTGCTACTCAGAACAAAACATCATAATGATACTATTATGAAATATCAAACTCTGTTATGAAGGAAACAGTCCCTGACACCCCCAAAAAACCCCAACAAAACAAATCACAGAAATAACCAACCAACTAAGCAGCCAACTAAGCAGCCAACCAAGCAAACAACAACCAATCAACCAACCAACCAAAAAAAAAAAAAAGCACATGTAGTAAATGAAACAACTTTCTGTAAATAATACTTCATGTTAGACAATGCACTTCTTGAGTAATTTCACGCATTTTCTCAGCTAATCTCACATCACCAATATCAAGCTTGTCATATTGATTTTTAAGGGAGGCAAATAAAGAAGGCAAGGTAGTTTGCCTTTATCAATCCTGAATACAGTTGCCAGACAACTAGATGACCTGACTTGGGATGGATTGTTTTAGTGACCTGACTAAATACCCCCAAAGCACCCAAAAATTTTTAAAGAAAATATAGCAAAGTTGAATTATTTCTGCAATAATAAGTATTGAATCTTCTGTTTGCCTCTATAAAGAAAAATATGTACAAAGTCTTATTGTTATATAAGGCAAGTAATACTCTTAGTGTCTATTAAAAATGGATTATATAAAAGAGAAAGAATGGTGTATTTGACACTGAAAATTCTTTGACTTGACATTGTTTCAATTTAGTGTGTTAAAATTGAAATATATAATTAGTTTATTATAACCTTCTCTGTACAAATATGGACTGTTTCTTAGATTTACAAATATTTCTTACACATGCTATTCCAGAAGGCTGACTAGGAAAGATGTGTGCAGACTAAAGTAAGAAGTTTTAAAAAATATTTTTGAAGCGCTGACTTATTTCAAATTATTTTCCTTCATTTTCCTGCATGTAATACTTTGTATTTTCAGACTTGAACTCTAAATGAGTTACATCAGGTATATAAAACCATTATTATTTTTTTGTTATAATCAGAGCCTGCTTTCAATCAAAATTTAACTTTGCCTAATACTGAAAATACTGATACTAGGTGAAAACGTGTTTTTATCTGAAACATCTGCTGAAACAGCAAAGGCAGAAACCCATGCATAGGGAGATCCACCTTAATATGAAGAAGAACTTATTTTCTGTTGGTGTGACCAAGCACTAGAACAGAGATTGTTCAAAGAGGTTGTAGAGTCTCCCCCACTGAATATATTTAAGAACTGTCTGGACACAGTCCTGTGCCATGTGCTCCAGGATGGCCTTGCTGGGGCAGGGAGTTTGGACAATCTGACCCACTGTGGTTCCTTCCCACTGGACTCATTCTGTGATTCTGTGAAATGATCCAACCATTGTCTCACATGTCTATCATGTCAACAGGGTTTGAACTTCTGTTTGTACCGAGTGCAAACAGAAGGAATCCATTCAGCCTCATTTCTAATAACTTATTGTTCTGAGCCACTTGATTTTTTCTTAATTTTCACTAAGTCATAAGAAGGTAACTCTGAAATTATATTTCAGTGTGAAGGATACTGTGCTCTTTGTACTGACAGAGATGTTTCTTACCAAGAGACACACGTAACAGTCAAAAACATAGGAGGATTTGTGAATTATTTAAAGCTGCAGGGTATACTTTTCAATTCCATTAATTTATAGAGGCCTTGATAAAGTTATTGTTAGTTTGTGAAACAAAACCCTTTTAGAAAAGCTCATTGAAGGATGCAAAATTTACCAGTCCTAAACTCAGTTAGAAATTGCCACGTAAGAGCATTTAGACTGAAGCTTTCCCTGAGTAACTTTTACATGAGCTTTTAACAGTCAGAAATTTATGAAAAATTATCTTCTATAGAAAGACATAGGGAGTTCAGAATGATAATTCCTGAAACGACGCAAAAACAATATATGGAAATGCACATCCTGAGGAAAAGACCCCAGACTTTGAAATTAGGTGAAAGTATATAATGGACTGTATTACTTTGCAGCAATTCTTATTTCAGATGTTAGCAGGCACTGGAAAACCGTGCTTGAACTCAGCAGTTGATTCTTCACTAGGCAAGACCAGTTGGATAATGTTCTGTGAATTTATGGATGAGACACTAGTCTTAGAAGTAACAACATTTCTGGAAAAGAATGTGAATGGGATGGTAGGCTGACTGGGTGCCACTAGATCTCAATAAAACTTTGTGGGTTTTGTTTCATATCAGGTTGCTTCAGAGCAAAATGGATTAAGATGATTAAGATTAAGCAATTTAGTGGAGAATGAAAAGGTTTAATGTAAGAATTGTAACAAAGAACTGTTTGGGGTCGGCCTCAGTGGACTGTACTGAAAAGAGCTCTATCAGAAAATAGAGGCATCCGACAGAGAAAGATTCTGGGGCCAATGCTTATTTAATGTTGCAGTAGTGACTAAAGCAATGCTGCAGGAAGCAGCACTGGTTGAAAAAGAGATTGTGACCAAAATGATGGTCTGCTCTGTGTTTGGTGCAATCTGATGGGCCATACTAAAAAACAGACATTGATCACCTTGTGAGCCAGTGCAAGGGAAATGTGGTGAAATCTTACAGGGCAAAAATGAGCTGTCAAAACTTTGCAGACCAAGTACAAGAAAAAATTCCATTTCTAATATGAAGAATGAAAATTGAAATTAAATAAAACAAAACAATCAAATAAAAAGCACAGATGACAAAATTTGTCCTGGAAGTTCATAAGTTTCATAATCATACCCACAATTTTCAGCAGCTTTTCAAAAAGAATGCAGGGAACCTAAATTATTTCAAGATGAAGATTGCTAAGTGAGTGTAAATGACACACTATAGTGGATTTGATGTTCAAAATAAAATCGTAAAAATGGGACTTTCTGATATTCTTGAAAAGAAGTTAAGAGTAATGTAATAAAACACTCATCACCATATATTTATCCTGAAAAAAATACTTTTGTCATACTTTGAATTACTACATACTTCAGATCACATGTAAGAAAGTGAAGAAAAGTGAGGTAAATAATATTTTTCTCTCTCCCTATATGTTGGTTTCCTTCCTCAGATGCAGTGAGGAAGTCACAAGACAATATGCTGTGTGGAGTGCTCTGAAGTGTGTCATCCTGCTTGAAAGTGTCCTCTCTGTCAGCCCGGGCTAACCCTGGCACAACGGATGGCAAGCGGTACAGGCCCATCTGCAGTGCAGACCGAGCCCACTCGGCGGGCTCGGAGCGGGACCTGAATCCAGGCACTAGTGAGCTGGCAACGATGGCAAGGAAAGAAAGGAGGACTCTGCGAAGGGGTTGCCACGCGAGTTTATTGGAGACCCTGACGGGACCTCCTCACCTGGAAGAATCTGCCTTGGCAGAGCCCCGACCAGCTGGAGACAGTGACTTTTATGTCAAGGTGGGGGAAGGGAAGGGATAGGGGATCAACCAACCAGGGGAAAACCAGGGAATGGCCTGAGGGGTGAGGGACACCCCTGGAGACCAATCTCCCTGAGAGGGCAGGGATTCCTCTGGCTACAGCCTATCATTCGACACCCTGTAGGGAACCTTCCAGAAGCAGGGAAGGGCCCCGACATGACAGGGATGTCTCCAGAGGAGGGGAATAGGGAATGGGTACATGGCAGAGGGGAGGGAACAATGGGGTACAACCAAGAACTGAAAACCATGGGGGTACACGCACTGAACCATTGAACATAGATTAACACACAAAAATAAACAAATGGTAAACACACCACTACAGAACTGCATCATAATTCTGGAAAATTCACATTTAGCTGGTATGTCCTTCAGGTGCTCAGTGTTGAAATGACTGCCAGATACTGGAGCAGGAAGCTATTTTCCCAAGGCCAACCTTAGGAACCACTTTTTTCCCCACTACCATGGGCTGTGTTCATGTGTTCAGTCATATCTAATGTTCTTCAGCGGTGTATTGAGATTTTGAACTCTTGTCATTCAGTACATAAGTTTATGAATGTGGTGAATGCTGTTTGTCTGTTGTGCAAAGGAAGGCAGAAAATGAAAGTTTATTGTCCAGGGATGTATATAATAATGACCTGAACTACATGGTTTAGATAGATTTTTTTTTAAGGCACTTCATTTGTATTACAGGAGAGGAATGAGCTGAGACAGGGTCTCTGTCACTGCGCAAACGACTGAACACTGGAACAGGCTGCCCAGAGAGGCTGTGGAGCCTCCCTGCCTGGAGACATTCAAGAATGGTCTGGATGCAATCCTGTGCAATGTGCTCAGGGATGACCCTATTTAAGCAGGGAGGGGACACCTTACCCACTCTGTGATTCTGTGGTTATCAAGGTGGGTGTCATCCATCAAGAAATAAAAGTCTGTATAAGTGTAGACATTTTTCTAGAGTAATTATTCCTCAATCTATTAAAAGCCTGAAAGGTTTTTAATATTACTTGGATCTAGAGATTTCCCTTTTCCCATTTTGTCTGTGTTAAGGAGTAGAAATCATAAAGGTCAAGCAAATAATTTCAGGTTCTTTGTGGAAATTATTTCTTTTCACAATTCCAGTGGAGTGTTCAATAACAATCTGGCATTTACTTAACAAGAAAACATCTTCTCTGTTCACAGGTCTTTTTCCAGAAATTAACAGTCTACAAAAGATAATGAGCTCCGTGAATCTTATTAACAAAAGGTACAGCTGACTGACAGGTAAGTACATGGCTGTCATGTAATGTAATCATGGTGTTATAATTCAATTAACTATTTATTTTAGTAACCCATACTATATTCTAACTGCTGCAGAAGAAAAACCTTTCAATATTTGTAGAATTTTATGATTAATACAAACTATATCAGTCTCCATTATTGACCTCAGACATTATAGAAATGTATGTATTTTGTGTTTAATAGAAGTGTTTGTTTTCATGTATTACTATTCATGTATTAGCTATGAGCTATACTGAAATTTCTCCTACTCAATCAAACTGATTATACTTGGAAATAAAGTGGCGACTACTTGCTGTTTATTTAACACCTATGTAGATCTGATGCTTTATCATTTGGCACATGTGCAGTCATTTATACCTATGCAAAATGAATATACAACAGGCATGAAGCCTTTTTTTCCTGACCATTGATTTATCTACCCCTTTGGACTAGCGTAGATGACTGCACAAATGGCAAAGTGTGTTGCTCTCAGGCATGAAGAGAGAGTCATGAGTCCAATTACAAATGTTAGGCTGAATTGCCAGATGCACTACTACTTCAATGAGTCTCAGGCCACTCAAATACTTCTTTTACACCAGAGGCTTGGGAAGGGGAAGGTGAGAGAGCATTTCTCCCATTTTCTCAGCTATGGCTTCATTAATTTCTCATTGAAGGTAGTGGTCAAGCAATCAGACTGGTGGAGCTGTTGGTGTTTTGCTCCCCCTAGCCTTGCCTGTAGCTGCTTTAACAGGGAGAAACGTAGGAAAGTAGATGAAGTTGTGTTTAGTTTTTTTCCATCAGAGGTAGATGGTATAATAGATTTGCCTCAGTCTGAGGAGGGAAATAAAGAAACAGCTAGGCCTAGGCCACTACATACTCCTTATACCCTGGCCCAAGATTTTAAAACGAAGCAATAGCTGTTGCTTATTTTGTGATTCTTGATCTCAAATTAGCAGCTGCATGTTTTCAAAAGTATCTACTGTAATGATTACTTTAAGGCTGTAATCAATAACATTTCTTTACTGACTTTCCTAATTAAGTTTAGACAGGAGCAGTGAGTTGAGAATGCAGTCATAAGGCGTAAATGTTGGTTACTGGTTATTTTCACTTCATTAGATGAATCCACTTTATCTAAAGTAAAAAGTCTGGTGTGCAGGTAGGTCTTCAAGAACCACATGATTTTGAGCTTGTGTGCCAAAAATCCAATTTCAGATTTAGGTGCTTAATTTCTACTTTTTGGGTGTGGTCCATCAGCTAGTTATTGCACCAGAGAGTGCAGTCGCCAGAGCTCTCCCTGGCTGTTGGGGTTTGTACCATGCCAGGGGGAAAAAACTTCAGACCCATTTCCCATGTTGAAAAGGATATACTTTCTTAAAAGTTACTGATTCTTTCTTAGAAGTTACTGATGCCTTTCTTGACTTACTCAGATTTCAGCTCATGCTGCATTCAAATTAACTGTATGTATTTTACTTTAGAATGTATATTTCTAGTAGTATGAATACCCAACATCCCCTCTACTGTGAAGCTGGTTACACCAGAAGCTTCAAAACTTCAGGGTCTTTTACTTGACAGATTTATCACTCTACTAAAATAACTGCCTTGCCACTTTGACTGTATACCAGTGATACTAACAGCCTGAAAAGTCCAGCAAATAATGTAAGTAATTCAAGGTAAGAGCCTTTTATGAATATACCACACATTTACATCTGCAGAATAGTATATTAAAATGACTTACTAAAAAGAAAAGTCATTGCAGAGAATTACTTTTTAATGTCATTATTTACCTCATTTCTTGTTCCAATATGGCTCAAGCCCAGGCAATTTTCTTTGTCACTGTCACTGCCACAAGACACAGGCGGCAAGTTGAATGTAATAAGCAGTCTGCCTACTTTTGGGAAAGTAATATATTGTCTCATTCTCACAAATGGGCAGCTATCACCAGCCACTGTGTATAACCATTTTAATATATGCGGCATCTAGGCTGGAGAATGCTTCTTATATGTAGTCTTAACAGAAGCAGTTCTTCAGCATGACTCAATTTCACTCTTTTCTAAATTCTTTTCTAAGGAATATATCCCTATAACACATGAAAGCAGTACAGGTAGGGAAGCCTTCTACAACTTTCATCTTGCTAGTGTGACTGACACTGAAGAATTGGTGGCAGGGGCATCTGTTATGTCCCATAAAATTCCTCATGGGATGCCTGCTAAGCATGTTGGCAGATTGCTAGCCCATGAAGTCATTTCGTTGCAAGTTTCTTCCCTAATATACATATATAAAGGCAGGTAGGACATGTCTATGGCTTTTACTGGTTTACTGCAAGTTGCTCCTAGACTTTTCATTGATATTGTCTTTGGAGGGCTGTGATTCTTTGTTGGAAAAAAGTGAGTCAGAAAAGGATGTGTTTTGCCATTCACAAGCTGACATGTTTTCTTTATCTCTGTTTACCCAGATTTTTGAATAATAATGAAATATATATATCTTCATTCAATTTTTCATTTTATTCAATGTATCGCTTCAACCACAACAAGTAAAATAACATGATAGGGTGTAAATAAATACAAAAGGTGCTTTTTAGAATAGTAGGGTACAGAAATATCCTTCCACCTACTGTGATAGCCCTACAGCATTGTCAGCCTGCAGTCAGTCAAACCAGTGAAATTATGCAGGTAGTCAAACCTTGTTGAAAGTAAATGTAAGGTTTAATTACGACACAGAATCATTATGATTATGATATAGAAAAAATCTCTGATGAAATAAAGTTCTCTAATTCTTGATATACTTTGCTTTTATGTGTCCCTGAGTTGATTAATAAACTAAAAATCACACTGCTGGTTGCTGAGTCTCAACGATGGCCAAGCATTGCAACAACCCTCACTCACCGAATCACCTCATCTAATGCTTCAGTCACTACCCAGGCTCTCAGTACAACCTGGCTACTTCTGAAGAGGGTCTTCATGTCCCAGCTCAATGAAAAGGGACCTGAGTTAATCAAGAATGGAGAAGAAATGGAGCAAAGTTTATATTGACAGGGAAGACATGCTTATGGCCAAGCCAGCAAGATGAGCAGGCAGCCCTGTGGCTTGCTTTGAACACTATTGACTTGACCTGTTTGCAGACAGCTTCAAGCCTGTGAGCTTAGATTTCCCTGCTCTGGAAAAGCAGATGTGGACCTTTTTCAGGCTGTTTGCACTCTAGCACATCTTTGTAAGGGAAAATTCAAGGTCAGGACTGCATTGTCAGGGTGCAACACAATTTTGTACACAGATGGAGCACAGGTCCTTGAAGCATGACTGTGGGAGACAACTAAGGCATTCCAGCTCTCTTGTGTAGATTTGCCTAAATCTTAGTAGAATGATGTTTAACATCCTTAGCTAAGAATACAGAGTGGAGACACAAAAACTCAATAAATACAAAAATACTAGCCAAGAGAAAGAATGTGTCTTTTTGTCTCTCTAACAGAAATGTAACCTCAAAATTTATGTGTTTTCCAAGGCAGGTTTTATTTGCAGGAGAATCACCTCAAACCTTTTGGCACAGAAGGCAAATTCTGTCAGACCATGATTAAACTAAACCTGACAAATCTGGTATTTCAGTAGAGCTTCCCAGGGGGACCACACTTTGTATAAGATGGCCCTGCAAAGCTTGTCCCTCAGAAGCACGTGGCACAGTCATGCAAAAGATGTGGCCACATGTTAGGATGCCAGTTGGTGGGGATGGAGTCCCTGCAAGGAAATATTGCTGCTCCCCGCATCGTTCATTCTAGGCATGTGCTCTCCTCTAGGTAAAGGTCCAGGCTATAAAGGTTCACATTTTCTTCTCCTGACTAATACTGTCAAGGTACCGTGGTATTTTGTGAGTTATCAGGTTCTGCTGCTTGGGAAACAAGGTCAGGATTTGAATGCTGATATTAAAGCAGTTAGAGCTAAACAACTTCTTGCTTGAATGTGCCGTGTTTTTGTGGACACACTATTCCAAAGAGCCTAAGAAACTAAGATAGCAGCCCTAGGCAATGCTGCAAGGGGCACATGTGTTATTGCAGAGATTTAAAAAACAAAGCTGACAAGCAAACTTGCCTAAATTAGTTAGATTGGTGCTTGCTCAGAGTTGTCACTAATTCAATGCAGATTGTCTGTGTAATATGAGTGCTTAATTTCAAAAGAAACAGGGTGGAAAATGTGTGTACAATCCTCAGGAGAGTCTGACTGCAAAAGACATGGTTGGAGCTGATTAGCCTGTTTACCCTGTCAGTTTTCACACACAGACAGATAGACAGTCTTGTGCATTTCCTCGAGCAAATTCTGGAGAAGGCTGAAGAAGAAAACGAAATCCAGTTTCAATTCCATTTTTTACTCACCCTGTTGTTTTAATCAGGGAAAATGCTTTCGTGGAACATCTTTTATCAGACATGAGAAGAAATGGCTAATTTTTGGGCCTATCATTGTAGCAAATTAGTAGATCTTGAACTTATTCCCTCACCTCTGCTTATAAGGAGTGAGATTTATTAATCAGTTGGTAATAGGACAAAACTCACTTGCATTTTCTTTCAAGTATTTTGTTCCGGGCCACAAAGTGACTAATTTTTTCAATGTAGTTTGAGTTACTTACATATTTTACATTACTTACAAGGTCTTTTCTTTCCTCTTTCATACTTGCAGAGTTTTTTTTTTATTTAATGACGATAATAGAAGTCTTCCTTTCTAAATGGTTTCATGTGCTCCCATGATTAGAAGTCACAGCCTGGCTTCTTCCTTGGACACTCCTATGTTCTTTTCTCCAGTCTCAGACGTTTCCATAAGCATGTTTGTATTATGGATGTTCTTTAACTGAAAGAAAATTTTTCTTTCCTTATTTTTATATCCCTGTTTCTTTCTCCTGAGGATAAGAACATCTCAAATCTTGAGTTTTGAATTTGGTTCAACTCATCACATGATTCCAGGGATCCAAAGTGTTGTAGGGACAACTGTGTAACCTCTGAGGGATTCCCACAATTTGATCTGATTTTTCTGAGGATACCTAAGAAAATTTTAGGAACACAATGTTTATAGTCCTTAAGTGTGCTGGGTTTGGCTGGAGTAGAATTAATTTTCATCACAGTGGCTGGTATGGAGATATGTTTTGGGTTTTTGCTGAACACAGGGTTAATACTATAGAAATGTTCTTGTTATTGCTGAACAGGGTTTACATGGGGCCAGGGCCTTTTATGTTTTTCATTTTGCTGTGCTGGTAAAGAAGGTTGGGAGCAAATACAGCTGGGAGAGGTGACTGTCCTAGAGTGACTTTATGATGCTTGTATCCCCAATCATCTGTTCTGTATATTGTGTTCTGTACCTTTAAGATTGATTCTCAGAGTGCACAGTTTGTTTTGAAAAACTTTTTTACTCCTCTGCATTCTTCTCCTGGATAGTGTGTTCAGCTGAGACTCGGACAGACTGCATCGGGACAGAGATCTCCTGTGCTTTTTAATTAGTTTTAGCTAGCTAGGAGAGAGAAGTTCCCTGGACTGATTTTTTTTCTTTTCTTTTTTTCTTGGGACTGTTTAAACCTGCTCCAGACTGAAAAACCCAGAGGACAACTGAGAGATCACACTGTGCCCTCTGGGGCCCAGGATGGCATTTTTCTCCAGCGCTGGAGGAATTAATAAGAGACTGAGAGAGATGAGCTGCACCCATGGCAAGGACTTTTCTCAATTTGCCATCTCATTTCAGAATGAAAGGTTTTATTGTTTCATATTATTCATTCTGTGTGCTCGTGGACACTTTGTTTGTTAAATAAATAGCTTTTTCCACTTTTCTCCAAGGCAGTTTTTTTCCAGACCAGTTGTGGGGGAGTGGCTGTTTGGGTTTACTTTTCCAGGGGACCCCCATTTAGAAGTTTCCTCCCAAATTTGCCCTAAACCAGGACAGTGACTAAAGGAATATTCCAGACCATAGGACATCATGCTCACCATTTGTAAAATGAGAAGAAGAAGGAGGAAGAGGGGTCAGTCAGAGAAATGGTGTTTGTCTTCCCAAGTCACTGTTGCATGTGATGAGGCCCCGCTCTCCTGGAGATGGCTGAACACCTGCCTAACCTTGGGAAGCAGTGAATTCATTCCTTGTTTTGCTTTGCTTATGTGTGTAGCTTTTGTTTTCTCTGTTGAACTGTCTTCATCTTAACCCACGATTTTTCTACCTTTTACCCTTCCAATTCCCCCCTTGATCCTGCTGGTGGGGGAGTGAGCTAATGCCTATGTGGCACTTGGCTGCTGGCTGGGGTTAAACCATAAGATTAGGATGGGTAAAAATTTATGTTCATTTTTCATTCTGTTTATAACTGATAAATAATGGTAGAGAAATTACATCAGTAGTGTACACATTACCTGTCAGTTCTAAGTTATTTTGATAATAAAAAACTCTAAGTTACAGAGATGGGTACCTTCAGGCAGCAGTTTTTACCTCCTCTCAGGATGCTTCTTTTATTCTCTCACTGCACCTCACTGGGCCCTAGGAATGAGAAGTTTGCATTAAACAAGACATAAATGAAGGATTTGGAATCATAGAAAAAGCTGTCAGTAGGACAATACAGCAGACCAAAGAATCAAGCCTGTTAGCTAGGAGATCTTCAGGCATTTCACAAAAGCAAAAGAGAATGGCAGAGCAACCACAAAACTAGTAGGCTAAAAGAACACTCAGTTCTGATTACACTAAACTGTTTGGGCACAGTAAAAAGGGTTCGTAGATAGCATATATAAAAGTTACTCCTACAGGAAGGACCTTTTATCCCTGTTTGTTTCAGGTTTCTTCCAACTCAAATGGATGTGCAGTAAAACTGAAAACTTGAAAAGACGTGTCTTTTTAAGGACAGTTTATTTTACTCACTTGTTACAGGTTAAAGAAAAGGATATTTCTTTTCAAAACAAATTAGTCTAAGACAATTTTGGTGCCTTGAACTGTTAGTTTAGAACAAATTGATGGCTACAGATTTCTTGTTGCCTGTGAAATGCATAAGCACACCTTCCAAATGTCATTTACTTAAGCATCAAAAGTATCCTTTCTATCCTTTCTAGAAATAACATTGTTATGCAAATCGTGCTGTGCCCAAGTTTTCAAAATAATGATGCAGTAAATTGTACGAGTTAATCATGTCAGTGGTAATATTTAGAAAACCTCTCCTTTCTGAGCAAAGAAGCTTAGAGCTAGATCTGTAGCATGTGGACACTCTCATAGCACAATGGGAGGAACCTACATGACCACCTTGGGGAGAACTCCAAAATTTTGATTGGCTAGATGACTGTTTGCACCAAAATCCTCCAGTGTGGTTATCTGCCTCCTAGAGACTCAATTATAGGATTATTTGTTGCCTCTGAAAGCGATGTAAAGCCACTTTCACTGTAGGGAAATATCTAGCTTGAGTATACCATTATGCAGGCATTGTCAGCTGGTTGGTAGGAACAACTGCAGCTATAGGAGAACCATCAATTCCTTCTAGTGTCTTGGCAGCAGACTAGGGGCTGCAGGGAAGACTGCTTTTCACTCTGGGTCATTTGGTGCTCTCTGCAGTTATGACTGGTGAAAGCAACACAGGGCAGTGGTTCCACTCAAGCTCTTCTAGAACAGGCATTTCCAAGTTCTGCTGACGGGACACCACTTAGTCTCTTGTACCAGATGATATAGCATTCACAGCATGAATATGGAATAAAGTAACTTGGAAAACAGTAGTTCTGAAAGATCATTTTGCAGGCCGTTTTTTAAGAGTAGGGGAGCAATGTATAATTCATAATGCTGACTTTTTTATTAGGCCACAGAGGAAGAAAGGAAAGGACAAAATCCAGACAGGAATGCATGTGTGCATGCTGAAATACCATTGCACCTGTAATTACAGCCTAGGGTATTTTATAGGCTTGAGAGAAGTATGTTGTTGGAGTCCAGGGCATGTGGAAAACCCCTCAAACTGCCCTGGGGGGTCTGAGACCCTGGCTGGGACCCCAGGAAAGCACTATCTTCGACCTTAGTCCATGGGAAAAACTTCCAACACTTATAGATGACTTGAAAACANATGTTTTCTAAATTCTGATTGCTGAGCTCTTTTGGACTTTTAAAAGCAATAAGGGCAAACACACACATTCTGGTTCACAGCTAGCCAGCTTAAGGATGTGCCAAATGCCTTCTGATAATCCTTTCCAGGACAAGGCAAATTCTGAGTATCGACAAATGTGTACCTCTAGGTATTTCAGGAAATTAGGAGTAAAAGAGAAAAATATAACTTGTTTTCAGTTCAGACTTCTCAGGCTTCAAATAGCTGTACCTCATTAGGATTGTCGTACATCTCCTTTCCATTTTAGATATCAATGTATTCTCTGGTTTAAATTCTTAATTGTTTTGTCTCAGCATCTTTGTTTGAGATCTGAGTCATTGCAAACAAATTATTTTAAGTTATATATCTGTATTGGTCAGCTAACTGTACTAGACAGTTTTGCTAAATAAGCTGTGCAGTTTCCTATGAAATATTCTTGTGTGGAAAAAATCTGTGCTGCACATCTAATTAGAAATGCCCAGACTAGAAGTTTGTTCAGTTGTTCAGTATCCTCAAAAGGTGTAGAAGATGCTGACACATGATGTTCAAACACTTTCCCATCGGCAGAAGATGGCAGTTGTCTCAGTATTCCCAGTATGACATACATTTACAATTCCCTTACATCATTCCTCCAAAGGTTCCACACAGCACTGCTGACTGGTAACAAGGCTCTTTGAATATGATCTTTTTCATTTCAGTATTATCACTGCTTTCTAATAACTAAAAATGGGGGATAGCAAGTACAGGGAATTTTTAATTCTAAAAGATTCAGAAAATAATCTCGTCAGAAACTTCAGCTTGCAACTGCAGTTGCCTTCAATTTTTCTGATCACCCGGGGTTTCAGACATAAGTGTAACTGATGTTTTCTCAGTTGAGAACAAAAATACTTAACAGTCTTGTGACTTTATTTTGTTACTATAATGTCATCAGGTTTTTCAGAGTCTCTTTTTTTCACTGTGCTTTTCAAATAAATAAGAGGGACCATTATTTGGATCTTTCAGAAGCCTGTAAGCTTAAGAAGACAACCAAAGCAGGCCTAGCTGGTGTGAAAGAGTTCCCACTCACTTTGCACTCCAATATGTAATCACAAAAGTTCTGGAACTTCAGTAAATACAGCCTGACTCGCCCATGACACTAGTTTATCTGTGGTCTATGCACCCAGCATAGCTGTCTGCTGCTTTGGTCCTCATCTGACAGTTTTGGACAGTTTTGGGGGGACTGATGAGGCCATGCCTAATTCGACCATTTTTCTTGCACACCTGAAATGGTACAAAATAGATAAGGAAGGGGAGGAAGTTAGAGCTGGCCTTTCCAGCCCAGTAACTCAGTTATTTGTTCATGCAGAGGTCTAGGCTCCCACTGAGGACTGCACTCAAAGGAAGCAGGGAGTCTGAAGGCACTGTCTCACAGCCAAACAAGATATTGTCTTTTTGGCATTTAGTGGAAAGTAATGAGGTACATCATGCCTCTGTGTGAGACAGAGACTTTCACCAGGTTCCTCTGGGTATTAGTAGTGCAGTTCTTTCCCAAATAAATGTTGAGGTGATTGAGCTGCTTTTTCTTTCAAAATAACTTGTCATACCAAGTTTTTGTTGCATATTCTTCCCCTAAGCAATTAACATTGTTGTCCTTGAAGGCAGATACAATCCATAAACTAAAGATCTGTGGGAGACGAATTACTGAAATGTCATCTCCCATCTACAACTGCTGTGACTGTAATAAAATCTAGTATGAATTTGGACTTTTTTAAAATGCTGCAGTGTTATTAAACACTTCAGAAGACTTGACAGGGTCTGAAACACGTTTATCTGTCTGACAAGTGTCTGAAGCTCTCTAGAACTGTAAAATTCAGTCCAAACAATCCCATTTTAAGAAAGCTGCTATTTTCGGAGGAAAAAATAATTTACAATCATTTCCTAGAAAGGAAGAAAACGTAAGGGCAAATGTATTGTCTTCCAATAGCAACCTAGATATTGCTGGTGTCCTGGACACAGCAGTCCAAAGGAACACTGAACTCTATTACTGAAGAGGTGTGTATCTGTGGTGGTTTAGACTGCTACAATAAATTTAGTAAAAAGAAACAGAGGTGAACATGAAACCACTACAGTATCTTTTAATTTTCTAAAGCAGTTTATGTGCAGTTTAATAGGATCAGTATTAGCAGCATTAGCACTAATACTTAAATGGGAGCTCTGATCCAGCCTTAAGCTCTATGAGTCCTGAAGACAATACTTATTACAACAGCATAAGTATCATCTTCAATGCCATTAAAATTAAATACTAGTACACATCAATTTCAGTGTCAGGAGACATACTGTAAAGATCAACAATAATTCTAGCTGCAGATCTCTCTGGAAGCCCATAAAGCTTGAATACCACAGTATGAGCTATACAGAATTTAGAGCTGTTTGAGTAGTACTTAGAGATATAGAATGCTGTTATTTTGTCTTTTATAGAGCATTCCTGCAATTTAACACTTTGTTATAGCGGAGTGAATCTCATCATTGTACACAAATGAGAATCCTTGAAAAGTCTTTAGCACTCTCATTTGTGATCTGAACCCAGGTATCTCAGATATCTCTGTGTCATATGAATGTTTTCAAATCAGTTGTGGAATTGTGCAGTTCTATGAACACTGAAAAACTCAGAACTTGTGTAGATGAACTGAAATGCTAACATGACTAAAGAGTGAGATTAACTGGCAGGTCCTGACTATTTTGTGTCACTCTAGTGGTGCAAGGAAACAGTAAGTCTGTGCTGTCTGTTGTGCTGTGACTGGTCAATAACTGCTTTATGACTTCAGGCTGTCACAAAGCAGATGAAGAGTATTCATGAATTTGGCTGAAACATTCAAAATTATTCTTTCTTGTGTTCATCCAGCTTTGAAGAAAATATATTCCTACATTCAAACTGTAATAAAACTGAGTTTCCAATGCTGAACCAATAATTCTTTTAATAAAAGATCTGACAATAGTTCTTACCTAAAAGTGGTACTTAAAGTGTGCACTTAGGCTCATTAATGGACTAATGCTGTGGGAGAATAAGTGGCTTCAAGTCAGCTGGTTTACAGGAGGTGCCTCAGCTCTGTCTTATTGTAAACACTTCTGAATCTGAGCCCTCAAATCGTTCATACAAAAGTTACCATCATTCAGAGCCTTCCAGGCTCTGTTCCTGCAATCCTCCCAACAGGGCCTCCAACACAGGTCCATCTCCAGCAGAGGAACTCTGGATGAGCCCACTGTTCTACCCTCATTTCCCTAAGAACAACATTCCTTCTTGTGCTGGGGAATGCAGATAGAGATGGCCCTGACAGCATTTACAGTTTCATCTCCCTGTTTCTGTGTCCTTTGGCATCAACCCTTTTATCTGTCGATATTTAGATGTAAGATTAATTCTAAGAAGGTTACGTTTGAACAAAGTCACTTATTCTGCTATACTTCAACTTTTGCAGGTAGGACTCCTAAGAAAGGAACATCTTGACCAAGTGAAATGGACTTTAACCATATGTGCTTCTTAAAGGTATCAGTGGCAAGCCTCATTAGGCTATAGGAATGAAGGAAAGTTAAATCTGTGTTTTCAAGTATCTTTTATTTGTCTTTCAGCCATTAGTAACCAGTATTGTTACTAATGAGAAGACAGGAAAAACACCTCAAAGGCCCTGGGTGGGCTGGAAAGCTGAAGATGGGAGGTTCTTCTTTCATGTGTCATCCATCCACTTGTTTGTGCTGTAATAGGACTTGCTCGGCTTTTTGTCATGGCCAGGACATGCCAGCACTAACACAGTGTCAGGAGATCTCTGCAGGCGCTTTCTGCAGACAAACAGATCACCTCTACCACCAGCCTGGATTCTGAGAGGATTCAGAGCATGGATGATGTGAGAAAAAAAAATCCTTGCCTACAAGGAAGACTTTGGCAAATCCCATCTTAAGGACAGTCCATTACCCTGAGTGAGCTGGTTGTTTTCATGGAAAGGCTTCTATCCTATTGGAGGTGGTGATTGGGGAATTAATCTTTTACACATGCAAATTTGAAAAATGTCTGTAAGGCCAGTATGTAAATAAACAGCATTTATTTATCTCTTTTCCATCAACCCATTAATTCACCCTTCTTATATATTAGTGAAGCATCAATGCATGCATTGACAAAGAGGAAAACCCCAGTGAAGTTTTCTAAGGCAGTAGCATTTTTGCACTAAGGATAACTCAAATAATTTCTTGAGCAACCATCTCCAAACTACCCCACAAAGCTACACCATTCTGGAGTTCTAATGAGTAAATATTTATTCATCCATTTCTAATGTTATGCACAGTGTAATTCCAGTTACTGTAATGTCATATCACGGGAAATGACAAAAGTTCTTTCTAAAGACCTGGAAGCAGATTTCCCTAAACACATCTCACAGCAGCTAAGCAAATTAAATTCATAACATTCGTGCTGATACTAGGTGAAATGAAATGTATTTTACTGCATTCTAGAAGCAGAGATTTAACTTTTGCTGCAGAAGTTAGTTTATTACTGGAAGTGTATGGTTCACTGATGAGAGGTTTAACAAGGCTCGTAAATGAGAAGTGCAAGTTGTATCCTGTACAGGGTTTTGCTCATCAGAGAGGTTTGACATCTCTGCTGATGTCAGCTGCCATGGTAGACCCTTGTCATTTGTGCAGAAAAACAACACCTCATTACAAAACATATAATTTTTTCCATTCTCTTTTAATCTCTCTTCACACTCACAGTCTAACTGAATGACACTTTTTTCAAAACATGCTGAATTGTGCTGATTTGGGATCATACATCAATGCAACTAGAACAAGGTTGAAACTAACAGCTAAAATATTTTCATACATAATCAGAGAAGCAACATGAAACCTGGGAAAGGACCTTCTGAACAGGAAAGGATGGCTACTGCCTCTTTTACAGTGAGTGAAATGGCATTGATATAATATGTGCGTCCAGTTTATACATTTTTAAATCCTTGGAGTGTAGATTTCAGCAAAACAGTGCTTTTCTTTTTTTAGCTTGGTAAAAGCAATATTTGTTTCTCTCAGTGTTGTACATTAAGAACATAGAAGACAGAAGTTAACATTAATGAAGATTACTGCAGAACCTAAGGGAATTTTGCCAAGTATATTGAGTTTGCAGGGTTGTCAACCTGCAAATGGACAATAACTCACTTCTAATGGTATTCCTTAAAATCTTGTCCGGTCTGCGGTAAGGATATCCCTTGAAGGCTGGTTTCCTTAGCAGAAATTCTGTGACCACGATTCTGCATATTCTGCATGAAGATTTTCAATAAAGTAATAGTCACACTGAAACTAGACATTTCAGAAAGTCATTCAGGTTGTTAAGACTGAAGGATGGAAATAAGTATTTTTCCAGTTTGAGGGAAGTTTATACTGTATAAGAAAACATTAAAAGGAAATCCATGTGATAGAGCCCCCAAGCAAATTCACTCTACTTATTAGGAAAATTGATGACTTAATTTTAACTGTTTCTGATTCAATTATGAACAGGTGGTGTAGTCTGCAAATCAGGAACTGCAGGTGGTCACCTGTCATGCAGCAGCAAGAGTAGGTGTTTGTGCATGTTGCAATGCTGTTGAGCTGAGCTCACAGCAAAGGGGTCAGGGCAGGGACAGCATGTTCGAGGATGATGGCTACATGAAAAGATGAGTTGCACGTCCCAAATTATATATGAAGAAGATTAAAAAAGAAAATTATATTTTCCTTCATAATGGATGACATGTTTTAGTGATTCCAGTTGCATCTTTAAAGAAGAAAAACAGCTGGTCTTTGAGCTGAAAGTATCTTCAGTATCATCTTATGCTTCCTATCTACGTATGTCCCTGTATGCACGGTTGTCCTGGCTGATCCCATTGCCCTTCCAGTCAGCTTCTCCTTAAGTAGTACTGGGACAGTTAAAGCAATTATACAGAGTATAATTTGTATGGTGACCTGAACCATGAACATTCACAACTTAAGAGCTCTGGGCTTCCCCTGGTTAGTGCTTGCTTTTGGCTCATAGACAAACCTCACTGCATATATCTGCACACTGGGAAGTAGAAGCACAGGTTAAAGGTTATAGAGAGAAGAAAAAAACAGATATCTGAAGGAGAAGTGAGAATAAGAGAGAGTGAAATAATTGCATAGGGATAAACTGTGGCAAACGGTACATGGTAAATATCTGAGGCAGAACAGGGAGATGTAAATATAGGTAGATGCTTTTCTGCTGCTTTCCTTGGATCCTGACAGCAGCACAGGATGATTTCAGGCCTCTACACAAACCTTTCTTCCAGCCACTCCATTAATCACTTGCTGCTGCTGCTGCTGTGTGAAACATGGAGTGAGAAGGGTGCTCTTGTTAGCATGTAACCATCCTTCATTTCAGATCACCATGCCAGTCACATGCATCAGTCTGAACTAGCAATACTCTAGACCTCAAGAAAAAAAGCATGAGTCAGAAAAAAGAAAGAAAAAAGGTTTCTGAGAACAGTGGAGGAAGATAATAGCTATTGTATTCCTTGCAGAAAGCAGGGACAAACCTCAAATTTCTCTGCAAAATGGGACGATCTATTCAAACATTTTCTGCTGAAATCATGCTTAAAATTAGTCAAGATGAGAGTTTTCTTTTTTTTAATCAAACGTGAGCATTACTGAAAGACACAATAAGGCCTAAGAGCTCATTATTTGAGGGACACTGTCTTTTCATCCAGGTGCCTGAATCTTGCAGGTATCTACAACTGAGACGTAGCAAGGTTTCCTGTATGAGAGGGAGAAGTCCAATATTTGAATATTAAGGGCTGTAAAGAAGGGAACTAGATGTGGCAGCTTAGGAGTACAAAGATCTTGCACTCTCCCACAAATCAATTCTTATTGTCTTAATGTCATCTGCATTAAAATTTGTAAAACTGCTGTACTGTGTACGGCATGGGCAGCTGCATATATTTTACTGACATAAACAAATGTCAGTCTGTTGGTGCTCTCTTCTGTTGTACTTGTGCCAATTTTTGCCACTGTGGTTGGTGTCTCTGTTATGACAGAAAAAATAACATCCAGAAAACTGGAATAGGTTCCCAGTGGGGAAAAATATAATACTGTTTTTAAAAAAAATAAGTTAAATATTAAATTACCATTTTATACTCCCAGCATATAATATATGAATCTACGAGTACCTTTTCTGTGTATAAATTTTTGGTTGTTTACATCATCAAGTCCATTTCATTTATTCTACACTTGATTGTTAACTAAGTGGTAGATAAAACTGATTGACTGAACTGAATCAGGTACCTCTAAAACCCCAAACTATTTGTGTTTTTTCTCTTGATAGTGAAATTTGTACACTACTATCATATATGCCTCTGAGTTGAAGTATGAAAAAGAAGTTTGAGAAATCAAGGTAGTTAAATTCTTTTTTTTTCAGTTAAAATAAAATACCAAACTTTAAAAAAATTGCTTCTTCTAATAGCCTGAATTCCCTTTTCATTGAGGATGCTTTACAGAATTCAGGCAGTGTAGAGTGGTTTTATGCTGGATTCAATTTATGTCTACTTGAAAGACAAGCACCACTCTGCTTAAAGGAGGAGAAGAATCTTATCCCATATATGTGTGTATTTTGAATTATGAACTTATAAATGAATCTGCTGAGAAGCACCAAGTCTCAGATGCTCATGTCTCAATGACTTCATAGTTTCTCTTTACATTCTATTATTTCTGTATCTGAACTATAGGCACTGGTCATCTACCAATATACCACCAAGCAAAGTGATGCTAACACACAGAATAAAAAGAATTGAAACTATCACAAAGACTGTACACAACAGTTGGACATAAAGTCCTAAAAGGAAAACTCCTAATTCACTGTAGTTGTTTATGAAAAACTGTAACATATCCAAGGTCCCTTTAAGTCCAAGGGAGCTTCTGCTTTTGTTTCAATTCTTTCAAGCAACTCACTAGGATTGTCATGTTTTGCTCAAAAAGGATGTCCTGCCCTATGAGTCTAGTTTGGTGGTCTTCATTCAATGATGTATTAGCAGAAGTTCAAATTTTTTGTTCTTTCTATCATCTTGTTAAGAAAAGACTAAGTACTTTACCAATAGATAAATATTCTAATTGATTTCAGAGGGATTTGTGGGTTCACAATTAGGTAGTGAAGTTCATGTTTTAAATTCTAACAAGTTCCAAAACTGACCAAAATTAAGGTTTGGTTTTTGTTTTGTTTTGTTTTGTTTTTTTTTTCCCTGCAGCAGCTAATGATAGAGTCATGGTCTGGGATAGAAAAATTGGAATATAATGAGGTTTGTGTTTACATGACTCAGTGTGACAATATTCATGTTTACAATTCAGAAAAGTCGAGAAAATACCTCTCTCCTGACCCTGATGCAACACATTGGCAGCTTTAGTATAAAATGTGCTCTCTTGAGCCTGCAGGTGATTCTCACTGTGGAAGACCTTGTATTCACAACTACCCAGTAAAACCTGAGAATTGTTAAAATAGAGGATAAAATATAACTTCAGAAGAATATTCAAAGAAACCCACTCTAAAGTCAAAATCCTCAAACTAGACTTAAGTTTTTGAAGTGAGGCAATTCACCTCAAATAGGAGAAAATAAAAGATACTTTAAAAGCACAGGATTAAAAAGTAGACATAAAAGAACAGTGATACTCTCTTTTCAAGTAATAGAACAAACTATATTATGAGCAGCATTTTGAAGTGTACATCAAACCGATTTTCTCCTCTTTATCCTTTTTAATCTCCACCAGATGCAGTTTCTTTAAATTCAAGTTTTACGTTCCTAGCCATAACTTGTCTGAACACACGGAGTGAGCATTGAGAGACATTAGTGGCATTCTTTTTCTCTTTCTTCCTCTGTCATTCTATTTGCTACATCTGCTGAAGGCTTATCTTCTTAAGTCTCTCAGTTTTATTGACTTGGTTTGCTTTATTTTCATCTATGTTTTTAGGCTCCAAACAATTCCATGCCATTCTTCCATGGAATTTTTGCAGTGAAAAAGATACACAGACACACAGAGATACATACTTATATAAAAGGGTATGTAAATAAATGTGTGTGTGTATATGTACGCATGTATATAAATGATCTCAAAGAAAATCTGACGTGATTGTTACTGGTATGGTAGAAAAAAGCTTTAAAATTATATTTTAAAGCTTAATTGACAGAACATAGCATGATTGAAATCTCAGAATGGAAACACTGCAGGAGGAAAGAAGGGTTTTCATTAAAACACACCAATACTCAGTAGCACTTTTTCTCAGTTGATCCCTCAGGGTCATAATTTTCTCAGGAATGATGAAATACAGTTTCCTTTCCCACAAATATTTTAATCTTTTTTGTTTTCTTAAGAGATTGTCATTAATGAGTTTCTCCTTTATTTCCCTCTTCTCTCTTGCATCTCAGTTAATTGTGGATCAGGATGGATTTACCATTTTCACTGTTTCTTCTAATTAGAACTACATGTATGTAAAGCTAACTGATCTGTTACTAGGTGTTTAGGGTTTTTTTCCTGTACAGAAAATACCCATGACTAATATCCTGCAGTAGCTGACTCTCTAGAATAGTTTTTATTCATTAAGGCAGCTTGACATGTTTTAATGATGTTTAACAGAATCTGCACAATTTCAGCAAGTCTGCTGACCTTTCGTTGTAAACACAGGCTATATTATAAAGGTTACAAAAGGCAGCAAAAAATTATTTTATTTTTCCTCCTGGAGGTAAAAAACCTGACTACTTGTTATTTATTTTTGTCCTGTTCAGCTGGATGGACAAGAATAATTGCATTTTTAGACATTGTTAAATCCACAAAGCATCAAAGGTGCAACACATATAATGCTGGAAACCACTCGCAGTAAGGAAACTCTAGGATAAATGCTACAAAATAAACTCCTCATACAATTGGTTAATCAACTCTATTCCCCTTTTCCCCTCATCTTTCAAATTCACAGGCAAATGACATTTGCCTTTCCCCAGCATGCACCTCTCCTTTAAACCAGGGAGTTTGCCTGGGGCCATACCTATATATCTGATCCATGCATAATGAAGCATGAAGCTGCCAATTGTAGGGAGCGTCTGCTGTGTCAGAGACTGATAGGCATTTCATTTGCTGAACTCCCAAGGGCCCTCACGCTTCTCAGGTTTCATGTAGTATTTATTTTAGGCACTCACATTTCTCATCTGTGAACTTCACACCATATGTAGAATGAGTAACACAAGCTCTCCAGGTAGTTTTAAATGTAACTTGGTGGACTGGGGACATCATGGCCTTGAAAAATAGGCTTGCATGGGAAATGAAGGAATATTAAGCTTTGTTCATACAACAGCTGTTGGAGTCTTTCACTGAATAAGAATGGCCTTATTCTAATAAAATCACTGCTCTACGCTTCTACCACACAAATTGTTTTGTAGTGTGCACTGTGCAGATCTACATTTTTCAAAAATTATTGCTACTCTGCCATACTGTCTACAAGGAAATGTTCATTTGCTGTTTCCAAAGTGCAGTTTTGTTAGGTCTGAGATTCACAGTCAGGCTGAGCTGATGGATGGCAAGCCCATATGCCATGCAAATTGAAATCTGAAAGCTGAATAAAAATCCTGAAAAGATTGTTTTAGTTCTCAGAATCTGACCATACAGAATGACTGAGGCAAATGTAGGTCTCTTGTTTATTTTTGCTGGTAGGGATCTAGAAAATATTTCATAAGAAAAGCTCTCTTTTAGCATAACAACAAAGGAGAATAATAGAGAGGGATAAAAGAATTGCCTATTCTCCATTGGTGTCTTTTCTGAATAGGAGTTTCTAAGCATAACAAAACCTTTGGCATTTGCTTCTCGGTTTGTAGGTGAGGGGATTATGACAACCTTATGAAAAATCCTCACGTAAGTGTTCACAGAGGACACACTCTCTGGACTTGCAGCCAGGTGATGTAGACTAGACAGTAAAACTGACATTCAGAAAACAAAACTGTTTGACTGCTTGGCAGTTAAAGCTTGTTTCTAGCAGGAGATAAATACTATATTCTTGATCAGGAATATTTAAATATGTGTGCATTTCACTATTTCACTGGTTCTGATGGTAGATTACTCTGATGGTAGAATTCAGTGCTCTCACAGGCGCATGCTGTGCTGAGGGAGCACACCCTCTGCCAGTCCAAAGTGTTGTAATGGAGCAATGTCAATTTAAAACAGAAGCGTTGTTACCCTGCACTTCCGTCTTTATCTTTTTGCAACACTCTGCTTTCATAAGTACTCAATGTCCAAACTTCCTTTGGAAATCAGCTTTCTCTATTTCGTCCTTTATTGAAGGTGATTCTGGGGGTTTTTCATTAAACAAAACAAAACAAAACAAACAAAAAAAAAAAAAACAACTTCAAAGCCCTTTTCTGTGAGCTTTATATGTCATGTACAATCTGTAATAGGCGATGTGGTGAATGAGACAGTTCACCACTATTAAGCTCATGAAATACAAAGTGTAAGTGGTTTCATTATGCCAGCAGCAATTCTTTCTTGTATTTCATAGCAATACTTATTCTATAGTATGCTTTACAGTAGGAAATTCTATTGAAATTTTTTCTTCTTATTGAATTTGAGCTGTAAAAAGACATTGCAGAATTCTACTTCATGTATATATAATCTTCAAAACAAAGTGAATGAATAGATTTGCCTGCATGGAATTAGGATATTACAATAATGAATGCAATCACGATGTGAAAGGCTTTTTATATTATTCAGACTCACATGAGAGTGCAAGATTTGTTTGGCAAGTAGCATTTTGGTATTCTCTGGTTTTCAAATTCCTAATCACAATTTCACCTTAATGTAAAGGTTTTATTTTTAATACATCATTACGGTACACCTACATACATGCGCCACATGTGGGGGCTTTTTCTCTTTTTCTTTTTCTTTTTCTTTTTCTTTTTCTTTTTCTTTTTCTTTTTCTTTTTCTTTTTTTTTTTTTAATGTGTACAGTTAATTAGCATGGCTGAAATCAAGTAGATGTTATTGACAGGAGAAAAATTGTGCAATGGCAAATTCAGCTCCAGATGCTACAGCAAAGCTGTTCTTAAGTTGCTTTACATGGCGCTGCTACACGTGTGTGCAGGTACCTACGTTTGTGTGCATACACAATATATGGATAAAAGCAGGTACTGCATGCAAGTTTGGAGTTGGCCTGTGCCCATGTACAGTTCTTTTCTCTAACTGCTACGTTCAAAGGGAGTGTAAGGCGTGAGGAGGAAGGGCACAGACATCTCCTGATTCATGTGTCATCTCCGACGCAGCTGACTGCATTGCAGGTCTTCTGCTGCCAGTGGAGCTGAACCACGATGAGGAGGGACCACCCTCTAATGGAGAAATATAGTATTTCGGCTTCAGGCTTCATTTGAATATTGGCTTTCAGCTTTGCCTTTGTAGCATGGCTGCAGCGTGACGCAGTGAAGCAGAGACCACACAGCACCTCAGCACAGAAGGGCAATTTACAGACAGCTGGCCCAAAATGTGTCAGCTGCTTTCCATTCAGATTCCTCCCATTACTTTAATCCTATGGCAGAGAACCTCATCTCTGAGTTTAGTTTTCAGTCAGTTTGTGTTTTGTCAACACACATTTTAGATGTGTAAATCCTACTGGCATAAATGGACGTTTCCCCTCTGAGTCTCACCAAGAAAAGCAGTGTTCTTGGTAGAGAGAAATCCGAGTTCAGCAGTGGTAGATGAGAAGTCTATTTATTTTTGAAGCCTACATGCATTTCAGATTAGTTTTGTGGATGAAAAGGTAGACAATTTATCCTTCTTGAAAGCTGACTTAAGCATCATGCATGGAAAAGCTCTAGCTCCACAAATACATACCCCCAAATTAAACAAATATTTCTTTCAACAGTTCAAAAAGTTAATTTCTACAAGTAATCTGTTTGTTCACTCTTTGGTTTGGGGTTTTTGTTGGTTTTAGTTCTTTTTTTAGTTTTAATTTTTGGGTGAGGTTTTTTTTTTGTTTTTTTTCAGGTGAAATATTAATTAAATATATCTGTTCATGCAGCTTAGTGGCTTATACAACAGGAAATACCCAAAGGATCTGTCAGTGAAGCCACATGAGTGTTACACTGTATTCACATACGACCTCCTGAGTTTTTGCTGCTATTAGGTGTTCCTTTAATCAACATTAAAAATACTTAGCCAACAGAACTAATTCACTTAAAGTCAAACCCCTGCAAGTCTATAAGCATAAGCTTATGTATATTATCTTTTTAGTTAAGGTTAACCTTAAAAGGATATAGGATACACTTTCCAGTCGGTGGGAAAACTCAAAATTCATACCTGCAGGAGTCTGTAGACCTGTTGTAATGAAAGATAATAGCCAAATGAAATTAATGAAAGCATTGTTTTCCAGTTTGTAAGAGGTAATTACATTTCACCTCTCTAAAATCCACTGATTGCTTCAAGACCAAATGAAAACTGTCATCCTAAAATGCTGTGTGTCACTGTAACACATTATTGACAGCAGAGCTTGTGGAAAATTCTCTAGTATTTTATTATTTCTTTTAATTTTAAATGATGAAAATAAACATATTTATATGTACAGACACTCATACACACATACATAAACAGACATATATGTGACTTCCTTGAGGATTTTTATGAGTGTGTTACAAGGGAAATGATACCAGTATACAGCAAAGAAGATTGTTTATGCACTCCCCTGTGCAGGAAGCACTCACTTGATGTCAAATAAAGCAGCATACAATATTTCCTCTTTCTTACCACTTCCTTGTCCAGGTGGTATTTGTGTGTAATATTCTTTGCAGTCAAAAGATTGCATGGATTGCAACTGGGAGGAGGGATGCCTGGGGGGAAAGTCTGGCCCTACATGTGTATGAAAAGCTGCAATCTGGTCCAGCATTTCTGCTTTCTGTTCTTAAATTTATGAAGTACTCTAAGATGATAAAACATACTATGTAAAATAAATATATTTAAATTCTCATTTCTCATCTAAATGTCTCAAACATAGTAATGAGAAGAGAAGAGAGAACAGTCTGAGCAATACTCTCACAAATCAAGAGCTGAAATAAATAATAAATAATATTGATTCATTCAGCTGAATCAATCTCTGCAACAGTGCTTACTTTTTTTTTATTCCATTAACTCAGAAAGGTGGTAAAAATGGTCACCTCACAGAAGTGAGATTGTGGAGTTTACCAACTCAGGCCCATGCAGACTTACATTTCAGCTGTTACTTTTCTGCTTAATAACTTGCATGGCTTTTATCCAGAACTAATTTTGTGTGGATGGAGGTGTCAGTACCTGTGCTAATACACTAATACATATTCAGGTTGTAACACACTGGTCTGTAGTGTTCTGCAGTCAGTCTTCCTACTGCCACTACTTGATCCGAAAACTACTCTGGTGTTTATAAAATAGAACTCCTAGAGCTCATAAGGCACTGGACTTTTGGATTATTTTTTCCCATTTTTTCAGGAAAGCAGAGAGCGTTGTGCATTACAATCCCAGTATACTAGAAATCAGTGACCAAAATACAGTATGAAGATTTCCATTACAAGATTCATTTCCAAATTTAGGAGAGGGACATCATAAAGACATTGATTGATGAGTTTTTTGGATGATGTCTGCCTGCATTATATTTATGTGAACCCCAAATGGAAGCTGGTTTTCTAAAGCGCCACCTCTAGTTACAGTAATATTTTTATCTCCTGGGGGTAATTCACCCTACAAGACTCAAATACCTGACACCCATCTTTATTTAGATGGTGGAATCATTCCTTTGAAAGCCTGTCTCTCTCTTCCTTTACCACAGTGGGAGCATGAATAATAATTTTTTTCTTAAATACCTAATTTTCTGCTGTCTAAAGTAGGATGAGATGCACATTACACAACTAGATTAGCATTTAGACCTAGATTAACCACACACAAAGCTAGGTACAAAGCAGAGCCATTAGGGAACACTATGCTAAAACTTTTATATATCGGCAACAGCCTTAACTACTTCTTGTGTCTTATGCAGGTTTAAAACAATGTTAATAAAATAGCAACCGCAGAGAGCTATTGTGTGTCTTCACAGACCTGTCATAAGAAATGGCTTTGAGAGGTTATAGGTAAAAGTTTGTAGAAATGTAAACGAAATTTCATTGGGTGGTAGTGTGTTGCTCACTTTACAGTCCCTCACTTTCTTTGTCAATTTCTTTCTTTTTTTAAAACAATTTTGAATTGAAAAAATGGGAAGGAGTTACATAAAGAGAGATAAAGAGAGGGAAAGAGAGAAGGAAAGAGGGAGAGAAAAAAAAGTAAAGAGGAAGGAAGGAAGGAAGGGAAGGAAGGAGTAGAGGAGCGAGAGAATATTTTATCTGGAGCAGAACCTTCATACATCTCTATTAGTGTTTTCCTAGCCTTTTCCGAGTCCAGGTATCCTTTCCTTTCTTTGCAATGTTGCTGCCAGCAGTCCTACGGGGTGCAAAACTATTTACCTCTCTTGGCTCCTTTGGAATCATGTGGATTTACTTCATCTGAGATATTTAGATGTAGAAAATCTCCATTTGATTTATATACAGTGGGTTAAATCTGGTGGCAGTACCATCACACAGTCCTCCTGGCTTCCAAGCAACTGCAAGAGTATAACTGTCAGCAGAGACTATTCCATTTCATTTTGGCAGAGCACAACTCATGTAATCCTTTTAAGATTTGGAATCAGTTATACGTGTTCTTATTTACTTGAACTATCATACTAAAGCACTAAAGATGCTTTATCACCAGATAATTAGGAAGCAAAGCAGAAGCAAGTTGTCTAATCAATTACACATTCTTCTTCTTCATCTGTCAATAATGGGCTACCTAGCACCACATTTTGAACCAGCACAACGCCAACTTCTTATAGGAGAAAAGATTAGTCTGGGAGAAATATTGCACATGTTCACTGGGAAAACTTCCAGAGATAGACTACAGGTAATTCTCTTGTCTTCTTTTAAAGGATTTTGGGGCACAGAGGATTTTGCATATGACAGGGTCTGGGATGCGGTAGTCAGTTAGAATATCCCAGCAATGCAGACAAAAAAAGTTCAGAATCTGCTGTTCTAAAAGCATCATTCTTCCATGAAAAAAAAAAAAAATCCAAGGCTCATTAAAAAAGCTGTATATCCTGGTTTGCCCCAACTACCTTGACACTGCATCAGTGTTTGCTACCCCTCTGCATTGTTCTTAGCCTCACAGTCAGTGGGAGGACACGCAGCTGGATGTCACTGCTCATCAAAAGCTTGTGTTTGTCTCTGCTCTTTTGCTCAAGGAAGGCTGTTATTACTCAGTCATAATGATTTTATTTAAAAGCATTCCAGCTGTATCCAGCAGTTCACAGTATTATGCATATACACACGAACCATTATGGTATGCAAACCATAAGTTTCTCTATTCACTTTTACCTTACGTTCTCCTTCCCCTGTCCAGTTGTGAGCTGTATAACCATGGCTTTAACTTAGCTTTTCAGAAATCCATAGCAAAGACTGAAAAATATTGTGAAAACCAGACTTTTTTCTCATTTATACAATATTTAGAGGCAGATATTATTCCCACAGGCCCTAGAGCCAACAATTCTAGCTCCATCACCAAAAGGAAAAAAATAACTTGAATGTGATGTGGTGGTCAATAACATCATATTGCTATGCTTTTCTCCATGTGACACACTAGTACATCAACATGGAAAAAGTAAATCAGTGTTAGTATCCCAGAAACTCTTGTACAGTTTCTAACTACAGGTATATTTTTCATATGTTATCACTTGGCATAAATATGGGAGTAAAAGGTCAAAAATGCCTTCTTATTTCATTGCTGTACTGTAACGCCACTCTTAAAGGTCTGAAAGACACAAATGAGGGTCAGAGGAATACAAAACTCTTAAGGTTAGGAGAAATAGATCCTTTAGCAGGAGAAATGTTGCAGCACAGACTGTGACACACCAAATGGAGAAAAACCACAGCTAGGGAGTGATGGTCCAGGGAGTGATGTAGCTGTACTAAAGGCTTCTATGTGTGGTGATGCCAGCAATGAAATTGTCTGTAGTGGAAGTAAAGGACAAAAATAAAAAAAAGAGAAAATTAAATCTATCCTGAAAAAAATCATGGTGGTTACCTGTCTGTTGACAAAAGGACAGAGAGACCTGTTGAAAACAGTTTTTGGGGAAAGTGGCCTTTGTAGAAACATAATTTGGGAAGAATTTGCCTTTAACCAAACTACCTTTATAAAACATAAAATTGAAGGATCAAAATACAAGGGGAAGAAGGGATTGATAAAAATGGGCAAATGTTCTTGGGTTGCTCTTCACCCTCAAAGCTCTGTTTGTATCCTGAAATGAGGAAGCACTTTCCAGCAACTTGTGCTCTATTCAGAGATCAAATTTTGAGTTCATTTTGAAGCAGCAGCTCAAAAAAGTCACTTTTTCCTGTACAAGCCATGAATACACTGAAGGACCTAGATCACCAAACAGATTTTTAGGCAAAAGTTCTGCAGGTTATGTTATATACAGTATTTTTGCAGGCCTTTTTTTTTCAAGAACGTGCACTTGCCAGCATTTATATCCAAACAATTACATGGATGTAGATGTTTTATAAAGCAAAAGTTGTGTACCTGAAAACAAAAAAAGCAACTTTTGAGAGACTAAAACATTTGATTAGTTTTAGACAAAGCCTCAAAAGTAATTATCTGTTCTTTTGTCTATGTACGTGCTTACACAGCTCCAGGCTCCACCCCCTCATGGCTGCTGTGAAAAAATTACTGCTGTCCTTGCTGAAACTAGACATCGATGTATGTGGGGAAAAAAAGAAATGTAGCATTGATTTGGAGTGATTTAGTCTCCTCTCAAATAAGCCATATGACAGACAGAATGGGTTGACAGTCTTTTCAAAAGCAGCCATAAGGCAAAAAAACTCAGCCCCAAAATAAACAGAAAACTCATCTTGGGAGAAGTAATAATAATAGAATGAAAACTCACTTTAGGGTTGTGAGAAGTGTGTATGGCTGACTGTGTATTGAAGGTCTATCTATCTATTTCCAGCCTTGAATAAAAAGACTTACAATTAAATCAGAACAAAATTAGAAGTCCATCCTTTGCTGTTGCAGTGTCCCTGAAGTTTTAGAAAATCTATATCACTTTAAAATATTAAAACAAATTCTTTTAAAAAGCAGATATACAAAATTACTATAACATTTGGTTTCTAACTTTTTTTTTCAAATACTTTACATCTTATAACATTTTTACCTGATTAATATAAATACAATGTTCTTAGTGACCACAAACAAGAAAAGTGGGCTTTTGTTAATCAGTGCACACCATTCCCAGATAAGGATGACATCCTAATGCCAATATTTCTTGCTAGATGCTCTGAGAATTGGCTATTTCAAGCACATTTGTACTGTTACTGTTTGTTACCTATCCTGCGAAGTCCATATTTGCTCTTGCTGCCATCTTGTTCTGTCCCCTTCACAGACTGGGAGCTACCAGTCACTCTGAAGTCTTCCAGGTTTGCTTATTCACTCTTCTCTCCTTATGTTCTGATGTCTTTTGTGCTCTCTCCCCCCCGCTCGGACCTGACTAGTCATCATTTATCTTGTGCCATCGCTTAAGTGGCTGCTTTTTTAATTTTAAGCACTACTCTGTCATTCAGGCAGATTTTTGTCACTTACAGTAGGGTAAAAAGTGATCCAAGGTGAAGATCAGCAGAATCTACTTTGCCCCCCTACAAAAGTATAGAGCATGTTAAACTAAACTGTGCAGCACTCAGGGGTTAACAGGGTCCAGCACATCCACTCCATTCCATTCGTTTTACTTTTTACTTTTTCTTCTCTCACCTTCATAGCTGTTAAATAATTTATTTTTTGCTAAAAATGAACATTTGGTAGCATTCCTTATTTTGGTTTGGCCATTCACCCAATATATCTGGAACACACCACAAAAAAATAAACTCGTTAAAAAGACCCTGAAACTAACAGTAAAGACACAACAGGATTTTCATCTTATATACAGCTCCCTCCTCCACTCCGTAGAGTCACCTGGGCTGTGAAAACTGTAGTTTGGGATCTGCTTCTGTTACCAGAACAGTGGGGTGTGATGGGCTTTTTGTTCATAAGCCTTAGTGTTCATAAGCCTATATCAGAATAATTCTGTTTATAAAGGGATAAATACATATTGACATGATGCAACTCTAATTTCCATATGAAAATTAAGAAGTAAATTAGACTAAAATAAGTACAAGATCATTTCTCTTCAAGAACATTTTATGCTTAGAATCAAATAGCCTTGTGGGCTATACTCTCCCTTGTGGGAGAGTAAGGGGCAAAAAATAACCTTCAAAAACAAAAGATGGATGTTTAATGTGTTTGGGTTTGGTGTTACTTTTTTGGAAAGTGGTCTTTTTATCTGCAAGAGGCTTGATGTGATCTGTTATGGTCTTCCTGGTTTCCTTTGGTGGATTCTATTCACATTCCTTGCTCAGCCTTCCTCTTGTTTTCAATAAAGCAGAGCTAGGCTACTTGCTACTCTTTCTCTTCTCCAAATAATTTTTTTTGTACTACTCGGGACAAATTATATCGTTAATAAAGAACTTGACCTGCCTACAAATAAATTGACTGTATTCTTAACATTTAGCTATCAGTCCTTCTAGGCTTGTGCTTTTGATCTCTTTTTATAAATAGCCAAAAAGGAATGCATTTGAAGTCTTATTCAGTCTGAATGTGTTGCCATAATCAACCTTACACTCTATTATTATTTGGAAAGTTTTGACTGATCTAAGTGTGTAATCAACTATTGATTCATGTTTCATAACAGCCATATCGGGACAGCAGTCAAAGCTTTATTATTTTGCATTTTTTGCCCTTAAATCACTTGCATTAATCATGTTTGATGACTGAATATTCAATACTCATGACTTTCCTTTCCTTTTTCCTCTCCACCTCCTTCATTTCCCACTTCTATAGCTTCTTTGATCTTTTATTGTCAAGTCTAGAGCCAGACCAAAAATCAAATAAGTCTTGTTTTGCCTTATTCATTTAAATGTCAAAGGATCAAACTGTCAGTATCTGCTGCAAAGCCCTAACACAGGCAAAATAACAGATATTTCTAGGATTGATGCTGTACAAAGACAAGGAAAAGAAGAGGAACAATCACTCCTGTATCAGTGGAATACTCTGTATTTTTTATTCAATCTCACTATTCCAACAAAATCTAATGGTTAAATTGAATATATAAGTAAATTGAACCCTAATTCTTCAGATTTAAATTAAGTCTAGGACCCATGGTTAGAAAAAATTATGTGCTTCTCTGTGTGACTATTTGTTCCTTTTTCATCCCAAGATGAAAAATTAAAAATATGCCTTTTTGCTTTTTCACAGGATACAAAATTGGATGAAAATACCATAATAGTTTTTTAATTTTCCTTGCTACTCTTAGTGCTTCCAATATTGTGTTTTCAATAGTAAGACTCAAGCTTCTCTAAAATAGTAAGGTTTGCCTCTGTCTTCATTCCAAAGACAGGAACACAAGGGTTAATCCTTACAGTCATAGCAGAATTCCAAGGCAGAATCTGCCCATTTTCAGAATTAGAAATTGAAGAAACTACAGAAAAGATACTTCTGTGCCTGACATTATTCACCTGTCCCTACATTCTGCCTTTTAATTAAAAGTAAGAGCTTTCTTCCCTTTAATTCAAATGCCAATAGTTTCAGGGGTCCTGCCTACCTCACTTTTGATTCCCTTACTCTGTTGTGGTGCTGAGCTGGAGAATTTCATCACTGCAGTGGATGCTGCAGTGTTAGAACTCCTTGCACTCGGCATATCTTCAGGTTACTTTTCTCTTCTCGGGTGAGTCATACCTGCAACAACATTTTGCACTGCTCTCTGAACCTGTTCTACCACGTGCTGACCACTCTTCTCAATGAGTCATCAAGATTGTCTAAAGTAATAAGCTGTCTTACTAACTCAACACATTCAATCTAGTGGTAAACACTCCAATGTTTACTAACAGTGGAATCTGGTAAATCCCCTTTAAAATATTTAATCCACTTTAGATTTTGTTCAAGGAATGTAGAAAGTTTAATATTAACTCACCAAATATTAATGTCACTATGGTATACAAAATTACAGGAGCCTGAGATGGCAACTCACTTGATGAGAGGCCTTTGAAGAAATATGTCTCCCAGAAAAACTCTTATTCCAGCTGCCTTCTCAATATGTCTTAAATATTTGAAGACAGTTAATTATGAGAACAATTAAGATTGTCTGAAGGAAGAAGACTATAGTATAGCATTAAAAAGTTAATATTTTCATTATTTGCACTCCTGAAAGTAAATATCTCAATTCCAGCACTTGAGAACAATGATTATTTCAGTGAAATAAGGAAAGATAATATTTTATCTTCTCAAGAGTTACAGTCAGTATTTATTGTGGAATATAAACAGTGAAGACAAATGATCTGTTTTAGAAACCTTGTTGTTCTTTTTCCCCTCTAAGGTTGATTTCCTCTAATTGGAAAGGAAAAATGTGCAATCCTATAATGGAAATTATCCAGTCAATGAGGCTGGAGATGGAAAGAAACACCTTGCATACAGAATCTCTCTGCAAAGGATGAACTTGTCTGTGCATGGACATATTTGAAATAGGTGCACAGGTATATACCCAACTCTGTACTGATAACACCCTGGATACAGAAGGGAAAGGTCAATAATGTATTACATTATCTGGGAGATGTAATCATCTACGAGAACTAGAAATCTAACTATGGATTTTTAGTTCAGTCAGAATGAAGATGCACTTGGGTGTTCTTTAACCTAAAAGAAGAATCTTCTGTTGCCAAGATTCATAAAGGCTAAAGAGAACCAAAATGCACATTTAGAGAAGAAAGTTTTTAGCAATGTTGAAGTTATCTCAGCAAAGGGGAAGCTACCAAGCTCCATTAGTCACTGGTGTTATTTAACTATATTTGAAATGAGTATACATAAATAAGATTATGAAGTAAAACATAGTGATGATAACATGGAAGCTAACACATTTTACAATAAATTGTTGCAAGTGTGACAATCATGGAAATGTTTTCCTCCTTAGATTCCCCTGTGAGATTGGTTTGAGCCCTGCTGCAAGATGAGCACTAATTTGCTTAAAATTTTACCATGGTCCCCAAAATCCTTTTGGAATCTGTAGTCTCACAGACTCTCCCAGCCCTTTCAAGCATAGCCTACCCTTTCTAGTATTACCTACATAAGTCTATGTTTGAGTACACCACAAGGCACTTTACTTGTTGCCAGGTCTCTGAGTGATTTCATATATTCCAAACCGGTCACCTGCCCTCAGTCATTGCATCACAGTGATACTAGATATCTTTCATGTTTCTTTCCAAGCCATTAAATTTAGCAGATCAAAAGATCCCAATAGGTTCCAATTACAATTGCAATAACTCAGTGATGATTTTTTGTTTATAGTTTCACCCTGTAATTGCTAGTCCGTTCAGTATATACTATATTCCAATTAATTTACTACTAGATAAAATGTGTGTAATTTTATATGTCCATAATATTTGTTCCCTAAAGAACTTTCCTGCACTTAGTTAGAAATTCTGTCCTTTCTTCAGTTATTACACATTCTGTTTAGTAACAGTAGTAGTAGTAGTAGTAGCAGCAGTAGTAGTAGTGGTAGTAGTTAAAAGTTATTATCTTTCACTCTCCTGGTGATACATATTTCTTAAGTACTGTAACTTTATCTGTTGGATTGCATTACTTTCTCCTGCTATCAACACTTAAAGTTTTCTTAGTCTTATATCTGTACTTTAACAAAATTCTTTAATCAGTGAAGTTGTAATTATAGATTTATGAGACATCTATCAGAATGTTCTTGATATGATTCCTAATTATAGAACATATTTTTCTACTGCATTGTCTCTTTCATCTGGCTTCAGCCACTTTATCTGCACTTACTTGAAGTAGCTCTTTATGCGTTAATGGACAGAGAGCCTCTGACTCAATCTCAAGACCCCCTGAAGAGTGACACATAAGCTCTCAACCTCTGAGCTGAATCCTCACCTTATTCTTAAACTTCCCATCTGCCAGGACTTGCAGCTGTGGCCTGGATGGTGATAACATGATTACCCTACTGAGTTCAGCATACCCTCAAAACCAGTTCCCAAAAGGATTGCATTTCCAAGTCCTGAGTCTGATTATGTGTCCTTTAAAGCTCATAATATAGAACTGATGAGTCCATCACCTGGAAGGTGATACAATGGCAACCTTCAAGATCAGCCCTTTTCCTATCTCAGAATTCTTTGCAAAAATGGACCAATGCACTGAGTTCCTACATCTTTTTATTGCCTACTCATAATACAAATGACAATTCTGCCTGCAAATCTGATTGGATGTCAATCACCTGTAGGAGAAGATGAGATGAGTGGCTTGACAGACCCTCATCTTCTACACCCCTACAAGTACTCTCTAAGCTTCAAGAACAAAAATTTTTTGAAGTGATAGTTTCCCTCAATTCAACTGGAGACAAATGCTGGGCTCAGTAGATGGGGTGGGTGAGACAAGAGACAATGTGTTCCCTTTTTTGATTCAAGTCAAGTGACCTTAAAGCTACAAGGCACCAGCTTTCCCTGGAATTTTGACTTCTTCCTAATTTCACAGCTAAGCATTACACATGCAAATTGAACAGTACTTCATCATGAAGTTCAACAAACTTCTTACTTCAGAGTGTCTGATGAGACTACAACTTGAATGATTTAAGGTTAGTAAACAGGATCCTAATTCTAATCAAAGATGGTCAGGATCTTCTGGAGATCTGATAACCTTAAAGTGACTTGTTGAATATACTTAAGAGGTGAACAGAGGGATCCTAACCACTAAATCACTCTCAGAACCATCCTAAACATCATCAAATCTTACCCTCAACTACAGATATCACCACTGCCAGCATTCCTGTCCAGCCTGAATAGGAGACTGTCATCAGCACCACTACTTTCACCATCAATATGAGCCCTGATGATGGTCACTGGCAGAACTAGACCTGTAAAAGAACTGTCACCATCATCTTTCTTGGTGTGCTTTATCCATCACTGTTGGCATCCAGACTGAATTATAGCACAGCTCTCACCAAAACCCTAAGTCCATGGTGAAGGCATCTATCCAAAGTCTTAAAGGAAGTTGAGACCATGGTGGCTATGAACACTATTTTTTCAGTTTGCAAATTCTGACAGGTATTTTGGTTAAGTGGACCAGTGAAGCTTGTAATTCTCAAACCCTATAAGCTTGTGCAGGGCTCTCAATAAAGGTCCATAAGGAAGAGGATAAGTCCCATAAAGAAACCAGCTTCCTAATCCATTGTAGTCTGCAGTACATGCCAAAATAAAAGCTCCCAAATGGATTAGAGAATCAAGTTGCAGTCATAAGACCCTTAACCACTCTCACAGTCCATATAAAGGCCCATGTCTATGAAGAGAATGACTTGCTACATGACTGCAGTCCTTGCAAGTCTCACTAGTAAGCTGGAAAACAGATTTTTCAAGCCCTTTTTTTCCTAACCCTATCCTTACTATAATGGTAATTAGAGCCAGGAAATAAATCCCTGCACTAAATAAGATCCTATTATTTCAATCCTATTAACACTATGGCCTCTTCCTAGCCCTGTAGGCACTTTTGAATCCAGAAGTAATCATGACTCTGAATGTGTGCATTCTCAAATTCTAACCCTAACAACACTTCTGAATTCTAACCTTAATTAAACTTAACTTTAATTATTGAAGTACCAGTTGTAACTTAAAAGAAAACATGAGTCATTGGACCTTTACATAATTCTGTGGGCCCTTCAGTGACTGTTAATGAAATGGAATTTTGAAGGTTTATTCCCAAGTCATTCCCCAAACTCACCCTCTACTCCAGCCTCTACTTGCAGCCTACAGTTAATGAAACATATGGTACTCTCTTCTGCGCACAGCATTCCCTTTTCCTAACTTCTAACCCTGCAGTAATGAGCTGAACTATTGAAGCTTTGTATTCCAAAATTCTACACAAAGTTGCAGCCCTAACTTTAAAGTTAGTTGTAGCAGAGTGATCAGTTCTTACTAGTTTTACTAAGCTATAACACCAACTCTAATCCAAATATTAGTAACTATATATATATTTAAAAAAAAAAAAAAAAAAAAAAAGAAAAAAAAAAGAAAAAAAAGAAAAAAAAAGAGGGGAGAATAGGAAAAAAAAAACCTAACAAACAAAACAGAAAGTTAATGACAAAAAAGCAGCTTTGATCCTCATGGATTGTCACTCACTCCCTTTCTCCAAGGCCTGTAAAAGTTAACAATAGATTACAGGAAACCAGAAGGTTTTAGAAGTTCTGAATACCTATTTCTGTCTGGTTCTTGGGCCTTAGAGAACCCAGTAATGAATTAGATAATTAGAGGTTATATTCCCAAACTCTAGTCTAACCTGGAAACATTTGATTATAATAACTAATCTCTACACAAAAAGACAAGCTGATGAATTTTTAGCACTATCTCCCTGTCTAACTCTCTGAACCTTACAAAATCCAGCTATAGATTTACTTTCAAATCAGTAGACACCAGACCCTTAATCCTCAGCTTTAGTTATCACCAAAAGACCAATCCATGCAATAAAGAATGATGAAAAGGCTTTGGCCTAACCCAAGGAAAGAACCAAATGTTAAAGAAGCTTCTTGGTATTTCCCTAGATGTAATTTTGATTTGAAATATTCCTTCTCTAAATGTAACTAGAAAGAGAGCTGAGACACATTCTGACATTAGATGCAAATACGGATGAGTAGAGATGTTGCTGACACCACCTTCCATTTTTCCTGTCTTTATAACAAGAAACCATGAGCATTTGGGACACTGTTCAGTTTGTAGCATGAGAATATTTGGAAATTTTTGACAGTGAAATGGTTCTAGAAGACTGTGTAGGGTGAAGGGAGCTAACACAAGTATGGGTATTTTCTATACTGGGTAATGATAGAATCAGTCTAGTTCAAAATATTTTCAGAAATACAAATTTAGGTGGTTTTTTTTTAGAAGGAATTAGACTGTTCATTACAATATTGGAGATAGAAATAAACTAAGCTTTGCTTAATGTAGACAAGTGGAGGACCAAAACCTGGGAGTAATTTCCACAGTTAAATTCTAACAGCATTATGAAATATGTTTGTATGGTACATCCAAGTGGAGATATCTCCCTCCTTTCCTTGGCCCCTAGCAGTCTAATTATATTAGCATCCATTTTCAGATCTAATGTCTGTTCACAAGAAGGTAGAAGGAAACTATATTTACCTTGATTTTATACTCTTTCCCAAAGTATCTGTTCCTGACCACTACATAAAACAGACTTAATAATCCCTGGTGTCTGAGGCAGAAAAAAACCCCATGCAATAACCTAAAGCCAGGCCCTCAGTTACTGTTAATCTGCAGATCCACTAAAGTCAGTTCATAACCTGAGGCTATGGATTATCAGTGTTCTCAGTGCACACTGAGAATTGCAGGATCTAGTCTATTGTTGTACAGGTTTTGAAGGTTTCCTGATTATTTTAAAAATAATTCACAAATCCTTATCCCTGCACATGTATTGTATGTGTTTAATTGATGCACAAACTCAGAGGACCATTTGCCTCATACTGTACCTGACACATTATTTCTCAAACAGAGATTACTATTAGTTATCTCTCTTCCATGCTTTGCACAGGTCACTAAAGTAGCATCAGTCTATACTAAAATAAATTTTAATCTGATCACAGCTAGAGTAGTGTAAATGCTTGAGTTCAGTGGAAAATCATCTGTAAAATATATTTACTAAGCTCTTCCTTTCCTTTTGTTCTTTTTTTTATTTGCATGAAATATATATATCTATTTTAGATATTTCAAAATCTACTTTTGAAATAAAAGACAACAGTTCATAAAAAATAATATTATGTATTGTAACATGGTTGTTGAAGGATTTTGATTAAAGAGGTGCAATGAAAAAAGCAGTGTCACACTTCTGAATATTTAAAAATTTCAGAGCATTTTACACACTGTAAATTAAGCCTTATGACACATTAACAGTAATATGTTAAAAATATATATATGGGCTGTATTTTAGCAGTGTATCATCTGAGTCACATACATACCCTCCACACTGTAGGAGAGAATATTTGCAAATGTCAGCAAAGTCTGTGGGATCCTGGAAACAGGACTCAGTTCCCCATGCAGTTGATGATTTCTTCAAGAAATTTGGGACTGCATTATCAAAACAACTCTATTTTCACCACAACACAATCCTGTTTATTTTCAGGATTATCCAAAGTCCAATGCTTTTTCTCTTTCTATTCCTTTCTTGAGTTATTTACTGATAAGCTTGGAGAGGGCTATATATTCTGTAAACTTAGCTCTGTGAAATTTATTTTATTTTGATGCACTAGTTAATTTTCAAAACATGTCAGTCATTGATCTCACACTTCCTTATTAGTTCGAAGGAGGTATTACTGCTTCCTTCACTTTTCAAACAATCTGTTTCAGAAATAACTGTTTATTGTTTTGTGCAGTGTATCAGCCAGAGCACAGTCTACATCTACCCCCAGAGGTATAACATACCTGGGAGCTCAGTTCCAGTTTGCTGGTGCTGCAGCCAGCTGGATGGCACAGAGTGCAGCCACATGCTCCCTTTCTGCTGCCCTCCAGAAGACAGCAACACCATGCAGGCTGCCGCCAGGAAATAATTCCAAACTGCACAACTGGATTGCCTGGGAGAATATTAGGCGGCTTCGCTCCAAAGACAGTGGGTGACTGCTTTACCACCTCGACACCTCCATGTTATGGACCAGGAATAATGAACAGCACCAGGAAACTTTTTGGTACATTGTACATGTATAACGAAACATGAGACACTTATGTAAAACTGTAATGCATTGGCTCTGTAATGCATTCCTACGGATAATGACCTTGTGCTAGTTTTGGCTGGGGTAGAGGTAATTTACTTCATAGTAGCTGGTATGGGGCTATGTTTTAGATTCATGCTGAAAACAATATTGATAATTCAGGGATGTTTTTGGTATGGCTGAGGAGAGCTTGTGTTGCCCTGATTTTTTCAGCCTTTTCTTCTGTTTCACAGTTTCATGTTTTGGGTTCTTTCTCATGCTCTGGTCTGTAAACACTGGCCAATGTTATTGTAGTTTCAAGGAAAGTTTTCATTCCTGCTCTTAGAGATATGGACAGTTGATGGACAGTTGTCGGGACCCATGGGATGGGGAGAGGTGTCAACCTTCTCCCCCAATCCCTAGCCTTTGTAGAAATACTCTATAATGGAGTCAGACTTTTAAATAAATTTAGTTTTTAGTTCATGCCTTCTGATCAAAGTGTGAGTGTGTGTTTGTGTGTGTGTGACGAACTGCGTCAAGCTTGCACAGTCAAGACCTTTTCTACTCCTCATACAGCCTTCCCAGCAAAGAGGCTGGGGGTGAACAAGGAGCTGGGTGGGCATATAGCCAGGAGAGACCACAACTGACCCAAGGGATACAGTGTGATGTCATGCTGAATATATAAAGCCAGCTGAACACCTGCCCACCTATGGAAAGGGAAGAAATTTCATGTTTTGCTTTTGCATTCAGCTTTTGCTTTACCTATTAAACTGTCTTTATCTCAACCAACAGGTTCCCTCATCTCAGCGGTAGCTGCATCCAAAATGCTGTGTTCAATCCTGTTCTAAACGGAGACAGAATAAGAGAAGGGCAGCAGGGATGATTGAACCTGTGCAAAGAAACTCAAATCATGCATAAAAAGAAAGAGATAATTTCTTTTAGATAGGAATGAATAGAAGGGGGCATGAAAAAATTATGCATCTTATTATTTTTATTAGTGACATTTGTGATATTATTATTAATATTATGACATTTAGTATAGCTCATGAAATAATAAGTTGATGTGGTCTCCTTGCTGAATGGTACTGAAACCCAGACACACTTCAATCAAAGAATAAGTGATCTATATGGTAAGAATATCCTGCATTTTGACATGAAATATCAGGGTTAATGTAAGCTGGTATCAGACATGAAGTTTGTACCTTTTGTGGGCCTGGGAGGCACTCTGGCACCAGGTGATTCCTGACTGCCTGCCCCTTTTCTGAGCTCTGCAGACATAAATCAATGCCATGTAAAAGTGTTGCATATACAAGGGGAAACTCCTCTCAGGATATCTTCCAATACAGAGGCATCTGTTGCCCTGGAGAAAGGGGTAAGAAATAGGGAGAATATAGCATAAGCATAAATCTGCTGTGGAATTTCTGGTACCAATTAAAGATTACAGAAGTTACCGTACCATTGTAGCTGGGATATTTTTTAAGAGAGTTCCTTGAGTAAAACGCATTGCTTTTCTCCTCTAGAATTAAAAATCTTTTTGTTTTTTGATTTTTTTTTTTTCATGTAAGGGATAATGATCACCTTAGCTGAACTTTTCTTCATCTTTGGAACTTATCTGCAACCTGTTTCTAAAATCTTCATTCTTATGATGCCTCACTCCTAGCTAACTAATTTCTCTATATTTCCTATTCTATTTCCAATTATAGTTTCCTTTTTAAAAGGCCTCTTCTTCTTTCCCCTAGTTCTCAATATGTATTTCCAAATTCTTACTGATTAACATTGTTTCTAAGTTCTTTTTTTTTCTTGCATAATTATCTTGCACATTTATTTTCCTCAAATCTCTCAGGTGTTGTTTCCTCTGTTGCTAGGTCTGCCTGTCCCTCACAGTTATTTTTGTGGCATCTATCCTAGATGTGTATCTCCCCTTTTTTTTCCATTTGTTTTTTCGTCTGCACAATTGTGTAGCTCTGTGTAGAGCAGCTACAACCTCTGAGAAGATGAGGGAAATCAATAGTGGTAATTGACAGATGGCCTCTTTTTCTATCTGATAATGATGCTAAAATAGCAATGAAATCTTAGAATTGTCATTAAAAATTACCAGTCTCCAACAGCATGAAAATTAAGTCTCAACCAGGTTTAACTAAACACTAAACTGATAAATCTCTCCAAATAACTCTGTAAACAAGAAACAAAAAAAATACACATGCTAAACAACTAACTCCAACTTTTGGTTTTGCCTGGAAAATGTTCAGGATAGGAAAAAGAGGAGGCTATGAAGTAGCACAGATTTTCAACTATAGGCTGTAGATAGAACTTGACAGATGTCCAGTGTTTGACAGGCCTCTAGCATTCAAATTACTCTTAGATTAGCCAGTACATCTCCAGTAATAAAAGAGAGTAATGATTTCAGCTCTCTTATTTATTCATTTTACACTGAGTCTGAAAGCCATAAAACACTGCACTGATGGATGTAAATTGTCTCAGACAATTAGCTCCTATTGTGCAAAAGCAAATTTGAAGTCTCTCCAGTTTAATAAGCAAGATGTCTTGGATTGCATTTCAAATATTAGGGAAGTAAACAAAAAGAGAAAAAAAAAGGCTTATAGTGGGCAGACAGATGTGCAGCATCCAGGGTGTGACTGGAAATCACTGTTAGGAATATAAATCTGCAGTAGGGCCATTCCAGCTACTCAAATGCATATTTGCCTATCCTTTGTGTATTATTGAGCAATAATCTGTTCTTAAAATTATTAACATTTTTCTCTTCTCTTTATAGCATTTTTTGGTTTGATTGCTAGGTCTAGACAAAGTCATGACATTTACCATTCCTTCACCACTTACTCAGCCTCTTCAGCTCAGAAAATCACTCTGCTGACTGATCATTGGTAGAAGTCTTTTGGGAGAGTTTTTAACTGAGAAATCTGACAGACACTGCAAAGTCATTCAAAACAGTTCAGAAAATTTTCCTCTTACAGTGCCAAAGACAAGTCAGTCTGGACACTTTCAACCTGTATTGTGATATTTCCCAAGGTCTATTTTTTTACAGCTTTAAGATTTCTTGGGAATGCACCATGGATTTGAAGTAAAGGAATGCACTGTAGACTTGAACCGGAAGTTCAAGACCTAGCAAAGTGGATGCAAATTCTTATGTGTAATTGATCACTCATTCCATCCTTGCCTTGCTGAAATTTATTTCTCTTGTTTGTCCTGATAGATTTGCATGTGGAAGAGCTTTGAGCCCTGGTCATTCGGAAACAAATTTGAAGGAAGCGTGGGAAGAGATGGCTTCATCAGCTTCAGATTTAAGGCATCCTTTATCCTTATGGACATTAAAAACTCATGGTTGTATTTGTGTAAGTGAAAACCATGACAGATGTAGAGCAAATATAAGGAATCCTATAAGCGTCAGAATTATCACCCTTTTGCTGGACTTGTGCCACAGTTGACACAGTGTCCCCAGCATGCCAGAATGATGCTGTTGAAACATCTAGCACAATATCCTGTGCTGCATGTCCCATCACAGCACCTTAACAGATCCTCCTTCAGTTGTTTCAGGGCTGTCTGTCTTGTTTAATTGTTTTGGCTTTGAAGTTATGTCAAGAGGCTTTGGTGAAGTTGACATTAAAACTGAAACAATAGCAAAGACTGAAACTGGATTGTCTGTTCTGGTTTCAACAAATCAGATGGGAAAGGTAGTTGGGATCTACACATCACCACCTCAGAGCAGCACTATAACTGATAACTATTCTTTTGCACTCCAGCTCTATGTTCTGTCATTTCACATCATTGGTTCCAAACCAGANATAACCAACAGAAAAGAAGTAAAATTATCCCAAGATATCTTTTGCTGATCCTGACCTTTGATACCTGGAGCATACTTCATCAGTAAAAGAGGGCTGCAAGGGATATCAACTAGTCATTACAAAGAGACAGCAGTACCTGAAGAAAAAAGACCTGGTTTTCCTTTAGCCTAAGGTTTTCTCCCCTGCATTAATGGTGCAAATGAACTTACGTGTGTGTAAAAATTACATTTGCAGTTGTAGAACATCAAAATGGGCTATTGTATATATGTCAATTGGATTCTCACTCTCTGTTTCCTGCCTTCCAACCCACCCGCTCCTAGAGGAGAATGGTTCTGAAGGACACACTTTGTGTATTAATAGCACAAGTGTCATCAGCTTTTTCCATAGTGATTGTTTCAGCTTGAAGCTGGGTCCAAAACAATAGCTATCTCAAAAGGGGCTTCTCTGGAGTTTTATTCTTGGAGGTCAAGATAATTAAACAAATGCTTTGCTTGGACAGTGAAAATTGAGAACAATGTATAAGATTTTGTACACACAAGTACAAATTGTGTGTTTAGACCCTACATATTTAAAACCCTATGCTTCCCCAAACTCTGAACTGTGTATAAACAGGCTATAGTCCTAATAAGCTTTTTCTGGTAAACCAAATAGTAACAGCATTTGTTTCTTATGTATAAATGTAATTTTTTTATTCAGCATGTTATCTTTCTGCCTTTAGCAAATCTTCTTGAAAAAGTCCTTGAGACAAGTCCCAAGAGGAACTGTTGACCATCTCTATAAAATATACACTCCAGTATGGTAGTCTTATCTGTTGTCTTTTCTCCTTTCATCTGTGGCTGGTCAATGTCACATTCTTGTTCAGAAAACCAGGTTCAGCAATTATGAGTTTGTTTAAGAAAAGGTTACACTTTTTTTTTTCTGTGTTGTTTATCCTATGCTCTTAATTACTTTGTATTTCAACATTCAGCATAAGCTTTACATGGCTTTACATGACTCTTCTTTCTGAAGAATAATCCCAATCATGTTTCTTTTTTGAAAGGAAGAAAGAAATGACAAAATCTTTAAGCAGACCTGATCAGGTTAATGTCTTTTTTTTTCCTCTCGGTTCTGCTTTTATTTTGCTGAGCTCACGATCATTTTAAGGCTTATTTTAATTTCATTTACAAAATCTCGTCAGCTTGATCACCTCCATCAATTTTTGGCAACCTATATTATTACTATATTTCCTAAACTTTAATGTACAACTTTCATTGCTGATTAATATCTTTTTTCATTTCCTGTAGGCACTCAGCTTGCTCCAAATATCCCCTTTAAGGTGCTATTAATTGAGCGTGAGATTACATAATTTTCATGTCTGTGCAAAGTGGTTTTGAAATCTCAGAATTTAACACATTTCTTTAAGGCCAATATTATAGTTTAGCAAATATGGGTATCTATCAGCATATCTGCACAATCCATACCAGTTGGTGTCAAAGTAGTAATTAAATACAGCGCAAAAGCAAATCAGGTCCTCCAAATGTTAATCTCATTATCACCTTCTCAGCCCCACTTGCTAGAAAGTTAACAGCCGTTAAAGCTCTGCTGCTCATCCAATCAGAATATTAAATTAATCAGTATGGCCTGACACAAATATTGCCAGTGGTGTTAATCCTTTGCTTTGTACATAGCAAATGGAGAAATAAGCATCAGTCTACAGAGCTTGATGAATTCCTATTAATATTTCAAATCTGCAACACGTTTTGGAATGTTTTGTGTCGTGGTGTGCAATGAAAAATTTCTCAGAGACTGGAAAATGCACCTCATGTCTGGTTCCCAGGCTCTTTGCCTCATCTGTGTTCCCCTAACACAGATAGCTTCCTCTCTCTTCCCTCTCTCTGTGCAATCATATGACTTCCTGGCAAATTTTTTAAAATGTGCCAGCAGTGTCTGAAATCAGATATGATTAGATGGATATTCCCAGCATTCAACAATATTTTGGATATCACAAAAGCTATATAGTATTTTTTTTTCCCCATAAGCAGAAGAACATGAAAACAGCAGCTGAAAGAACCTCCTGTGTTGTAAATTTTGGCTAATGAAATTCCTCAGGTTCTCAAAGCCTTGGATACTGTTCGGCCAAGGCCTTTGCCCTGCCTTTGTTATGATAGTTGCATCTAAGCCATGATCCTGTCAGAATTAATCATAGATAATAAAAAAATATTAAATGCACATAATTTCACCTATCATGTAGATGCTTTCATTTATAAATAATGCACATCTATAAAGAGAATGTTTACAACCTTCCAGAATTACAGCTGTTTGTGCACATCTCTCTGTGTGGATGGATGTATATACATGAGAAAGCACATATATGGGGGATCCTGTGTACATACATATCCATGTGTAGAGAGCTACTTAAATGTTTTTAAACGTGCATATTTATATAAACACAAAATATACATACATGCATGTACTCATACTGCAAAAGGAATAAATATTCATTGCTCATTTTAATAATTCATCATAATAAATATTTATATAACATACACAGTGATGTGTTGTGGTATAAATGTTTTAGTGGCATGAGTCGGGGCTGAATACATTATTTATGAGTGACAAAGCCACAACTAAATCATGCAGGTCAGCAATAAAATCTTTCCAATTCACTCTCATGGAATTCTTACATACTATCAAAAGAAAATTATTTATCAAATGTCTAGAACTGTTAAAATTTTGTTATTCCTGGGGTTTTTTCCTCTATTAATGCTCCTGTTTCTGACCAAAAATATCCAAAAAGACTACAAATATGTACACAAAATTAACATTTTCTACTTTTATTTTGATAAATATAAAGTCAGTTTCATTCATTAACAGAAGACAGCATTGAAACAAAGGCTTTATTACACTGCAATTACCTATAAGTTTTGAAAGTAAACCTGTGATTTTGATAAAAATGGGGGAAAGAACAAGGCAAAATAAAATACAATGACAACAACTTCTCCAAGGTTCAAAGTTACATATTTTGGGGTTTCGTCTGGTGTAAGGGCTGGAAAAGCTCGTAGGGAGCAATCTTACCTGTGCTAGGATGATTTTCTTTTTTCTTACTTAGCAGACAGTTGTCGAAGTTGTGTAGAGGTGTGGAATAGTCAAGCCTCCTCCTTAGGAGGAGGATTAGTAGCAGGAAAAGGATGAGAACAACTGAGGTAACTAATAAATTGAAGAAGCTACGAGAAAAATTTTGTTTATATCATGGTTTAGCAATTTAACATACAACCATACAATGTATCCCATTGCTATTGCCACTACTGGTGCAGTAATGTGCATTTGTTTCCATGTTTTTACCTATGTCTTTTCACTAGTTTAGGAGCAAGGTACATTTATTTAAGTCTGTAAAATAATATAAAAGAACATATAATGTATCTTTTCCTGTATCATATAATGCTGCAGCGATGACAGCTGGTGTAAATACAGATAATTCTGGATAAAAATGCATCTACATCAAGAAAGTACTCAACTTAGGCAAAATAGGCAAGTGAGATTTTGAAAAATCTGAGTGTATGGGGATAGCTTGAATAGAGATCTTTAATTGTGATTGCCTGTAAAAAAAAATTACTTTAGATTGAAATAGTGTGGCTTAAAAGCTCCTCTGTGAATGATGATCCTGTATACTTTCTTTCTCATATACATATACATATATATATATATATATATGCATAATTT